>VDFB02369964.1:0-14651 GCA_007258455.2 Sequoia sempervirens | reverse complement strand
AAAGCATCATTAGTCAAATGGATCATTGGTACGGATGAAAGATCAAAAGATAATCATGAAATTCACTCATTGGCAACAAGAAATAAACATTTAACAATCATTCCATTAGTCCTATCATCGAAACATCAAAAAGGACACAGCCAGACAGGGAATCCGGAAAAATCTGGATGGAATGGATTTTCGCGGACAACTTAAAATGTTCCGGTAATAACCCCAGCCCGCGGAATAAGCCCGAACCGGGAAAATCCGAAAGCAACGAAATTTCGTGAGGACCTCGAAAACCCGAAAAATGACGAAACGCGAACGAAAAAGCCAAATGATCACGAGATCTCCTCTACCTGAGTTCTAATGGTCTCGAAACTGACAATAATCAACAATACTCAGGGCGTAAAGGATTTGAACTTCCCAAAAGTTCTCAAAGGATGAATCCCTATGTCAAAACAATGATGCCCTAATTTGAATAACCAGACCTCCGCCATTAAAATCAGGGGAAACTTTAAGGTTTAAAATACCAATTAAGGATTTACCTAAAGCACCCGAATCTTCACAAGATGGGGAAGTCAGCATGATACAGGGACAGAATCACTCAATCATAATGAAATATCCGTTCTGGGCCAAACGCCGAAGAAAACCCTAACCTCGCACAATATGGCGAATTCCGCACTAAGAAGGAAAACAATCTAACCCGGAACCCCGTCTAAAGGATGCACACGCCGTCTAATGGATAAACGCAAGCTCATAGTGCACAGAAATAGAAATACCCAAATAAATGAATCTATCCCCAATTCTATAAATTTGAAATCAAAATCAAGTAAGGGCCGACCCGAAATTAACAACACCCAATGCAAAAACGCTCAATCACCACACAAGCAAACGAAAGGGCGATTATAGCATACCATGGATCGATGCTGATGAAATTAGAGCTCAAAAAGATGACCACGCAGTAAACATGTCAAAGCAATAAAAACCCAGACACTGGCACCCAAACAATCCTGACGCACACAAGTCAAGATCGATCCTCAAAGCTTGAACGGAATTCCTAATCGCCAGAGCAGAAGCAAGAGAATAGATGAACTTAGAATGATGCTTGAACTGCCCTAAATCCGTCCTTATACCCGTCTGAGCAAAGGTACCTCGGTCATTAATGCGCGACAAGACACTTCTGACAAATCCGGAAACCCGAGCGCAAAATGGAATTCTAGAAAATCCCAAAATACGCGGAAACACAGATTTCGCGGAAATACATATACCGGGGAAATGACGAAGATCAGTATTTTGGCAGAGTTTAGGAAAATCCGCTAGGACCGGAAAATCCCGGGATCAAGCAAAAACCTGGATTTGGAGAATCTAGCCAGGAACGGACAAGGAACCAGGGCCTGGGAAAATCCGTCGGAGTTGGAAAATCCCAGATCCAGGTGAAAACCCGGATTTGGCTTAAAACTCAATTTCAATCAATTCCAGCCTCAAGGAAAGGTCAAAGCCAGCAAGACCAACATGTTAAGACCCTAAAATGATAAATCCAATAAAACCAAAGGTCAAAAGACACCAGAAAGAGGGTCCTTACTCCAAGTGGGGCGTGTGTGCAAAAACTACACAACAAATGGCGACTCTGCTGGGGAAATGCTCCTGAGCATTTCGATGACAATCTGGAATCAAGAAGCCATAACTCATGGTTTCAACTTAGATATTCAGCCACTACCCTCCGTGTTGAAATAAATAAACTCCCAGCCATTCAAACATTCCTATACCAGGGTCTAAGTGTGTGCTCATGCATTCATTACCTACCCTTAGTTGCAACGAGAACCAGACTTGGTATGAACAAGCTACGTAAAGATTCTTACTCTAAAAGTAACCTGGATAGAGCCTCGCTGCCAGTCAGGCGTCCATAGCCCCGATAAGGTTATCGCTGTGATCCTCCTAAACATAGCTCTACTACCAGCTAGGCGTCTATAGCCCCGGTAGAGATATTCAGATTCCCCTGACTAGTTGAATTCAAAACTCTTGATTTTCAATATATATTTTCTCTACTTTTCTGATATTTCTTTTCTTTTCACTCATTTCCTTCAACCTGTGAACAGTGAAGTTCACACTCAGGGCTGAGAATCATAGTGGCACTAGAGCAGAAAAGGATTTTTCACCTGTTTGGACCTTATAAGGACCTCTTACAACTTCAGGTATATTAAGGATTAAAAGTATAAGACCCCGATATATTCCATTCAAATTGACTAGCAAACTCTTCATCTCAACATAAGGAAAAGTAACATAAGATAAAGAGTTCATACCATGGTGCCCTGGAAGGATGATTAGAATTTGTAAAGGAGACACCAAGAACATTAGACCTGCTTTGTCACTATTACCATACAGATGCACCCACGATCCCCAAAAGAGAAAGGAACAAAAGCAAGAGCAACGCAAACCAAACAAACAAACCAAAGCAAACCTACTCTAACCAGACAAACAAGCAAAGCAACCTAAACTAACTATGTACAGAATCAGGGAGCTAAAAATAGCTTAGGACTAGAAATAATGTTTCAGGTACTGCCCATTGACAGGCAGTGGGATATCCTCTCCCGTGAGAGTCCTCAGTCAGAAGGCATTATCTCCAAGTATTTCAGCAATCTGATATGGGCCAAGCCACAGTTTATCGAACTTTCCATGGTTCCCTTTCTGATCATGAGGCTTATCCCAGTATAGGACAAGGTCAAAAATCCTGAAGGCTTTGACTTTAGCCCTCCTATCAAACCATCTCTTGACTACCCCCTGATGTTTGGCAAAATTCTCCAGGGCATTGTCTCGCTTCTCCTCAAGGTGTAGTAATTCTGTTAACCTAGCCTCCCATTTGTCCCCTTCATCATAAAACTGATTTATAAACTATAGAGTTGGGATCTTAAGTTGGATAGGGAAGACTGGTTCCAGACCATACACTAAGTGATAAGGAGATGTTCCAATGGAGGACTTGAGTCTAGTACGATCTGCCCAAAGGGCGAACCGAAGCTGGGTGTGCCAGTCTTTTGGGTTCCTCTTTAACAACTTACAAATGACAATCAACAGGTTCTTATTAGAGGATTCTGCTAAGCCATTGCCCTGGGGATAATAATTAGATGCAAACTTCACAATAATGCCATGATCAAAATCCCAGTTTGAGAATTTCAGATATGCAAAGGCAGGACCATTATCACAAACAACAGCAATAGAACATCCAAACCGATTAAGAATGGCTGATTCTAAGAAATCAATCACTACATCCGATGTACATTGTCTACAAGCAAAAGCTTCAGTCCATCTTGTAAAGTAATCAGTAATGGTGAGAATATACCTGTGTCCTGCAGAGGATGGTGGGCTGATGGGGCCTATGAAATCCATACCCCATTGAGCGAAAGGTTTTACCTCAGTGACAGACTGGAGAGGAAGTGCTACACACCATTCTCTTGTTGCTGCAGTCTGACAAGTGTGACAGGTTTGTACATGTTGATGAACATCTTTGAATAGTTTAGGCCAGTAATACCCTGCCCTCAAAATCTGATTTGCAGTAGCAATTACAGAACCATGACCAGTACCATATTTCTCGTGAAATTCATTCATTACTCTTTTAGCTTCCTGTCTTCCAAGGCACCTCAAATAAATACCTTCATGATTTTTTTTGTACAAGACAACTCCTTTCAACATGAAGCCATCACTCTTTAACCTTAGAGCTCACCTTTGTACTACATTAAGATGACCTGGAGCTCGTTGATTCAGCAGATAATAGACTAAATCATCATACCAACCATCCGGAGAAACCTCTTCAACATTATAGTTTTGAACAGACAATTCGGGGCCTATCTCTGCCATAGTCTAGGTGAGTCCCTGCCCCCTTACCAGTTTCATGGGCTGGATCTCAATGTCATTCTCTTGGAGCATGGTCACCCATTTAGCTCTACGCTCACCTAGTTCATTTTGCATCAACAGTAACTTGACTGCAGAATCAGGGACAATGCATACACCTTATTTTTGAGGATATAATGCCTGAATTTCTTTACTGCCCTAACTAAGGCATATGCCTGATTTTCAACACTTGGATATTTCAACTCAACATCCTTTAATGATGCACTCATAAGAGAAATGGGATGCTCATTCCCCTCATCAGATTTTTGTGTCAGCATTCCAGCACATGAATGGTCCGAAGCAAATGAATAGATATAAAAGGGCTTGTTGTAGTTAGGACTTACCAACACTGGAGCATCAGCAATGGCTCTCTTGATCTCTGCAAATGCCTCCTTTGCTTCTGTAGCCCATTCGATCTTGGCATCTTGTTTCAACATAGCGTTTAATGGCTTCACAATTTCAGCAAATCCAGTGATGAATTTTCTGACAAAGTTAATCTTACCAAAGGACTTCATCTCCTTTTTGCTGGCAGGCGGCTGAATCTTCAATATGGCCTCCACTCTTTCTGGATCTATAGTAATTCTTTTTTCTGATATGACATGTCCTAGCAACTTTCCTTCTGTCACTCCAAAAATACACTTCTTAGGATTCAAGGATATGCCAAATTCTCTGCACTTCTGAAACACTTTGCGTAAATCTGAGATGTGATCCCCTCTATTTTTTGAAAAAATAGTTAGGTCATCCATATAAATAATGATGCATTTTCCTATAATATCCTTAAAGGGGATGTCCATAGCTCGTTGGAACGTGGCTCCTGCATTGATGAGTCCAAATGGCATCCTCCTGTAGGCAAAGGTACCCCACTTAGTTGTGAAAGCTGTCTTGTGTCTATCCTCATACTAGACCATCACCTGATTGTACCCTGAATAACCGTCTAGAAAGGACATCATCTGAGAACCATTGACCACTTGTAGCACTTCATCCAAAGAGGGAACTGGATAGTTATCTTTTTCTGATGACCTGTTTAGATTCCTAAAATCAACGCAGAGCCTAATTTCTCCATTCTTTTTTCTTACTGGAACCAGGTTTTCCACCCATGTTGAATGCCTGACAGGAAATATGATTCTGGCAGACAACAATTTCTGGACTTCCTTTCGTATTAGTGGTTCCAGTAATACATTGATATGTCTCTGTCTCTGTCTGAAAGGCTTGGCATCTGGCTTCAGGGGTATAGTATGAGTTATGATGGATGTATCATAAGTCTTCAAGTCTTCATAACTCCAGGCTACTATATCTGGAAAGTCATGTAGGGATTTGATTATACCGTGTCTTTCTTCTGGAGTGCATACCTTGCCAATGAAAATATTCTTACTATTGTCCTCAGTTCCCACATTATGAGTGTCACACTGTCCACTGATGGACTCCTTCTTTGACTCTTGTTCCTGACCCCTAATCTTGTCCATATCAAAAATCCGCTCTAGTTGTACCATTCCCCTTGGAATAGTATTGGACTTCAGATTCAACACACCCTCTAGATCCAATTCTGCTTCCTGAGGTTCTGTTTCATCAATGATATGTGAAGCAAAAACATCTATATTTGTGATGAAGTCAAGAATATGATTATCATCCTCAAACACCTGAAATTTAGTCATATTATCTGGGACTGATGGCACAGGAGTCAATTCAACAGTAAACTTCTTCAATCCTGACAGAGATAGAGGCTGCAAAGTGCTTGTTGCTTGAGCCAGAGAATCAGCAATTTGATTCCTCTTCCGTGGGATCAGTTGGATATTAAAAGCGTCAAATCCCTTAATGAGGTCCCACACTCTATGTCTATAATTAATCATTCTCCTATCATGGCATGAATACTGCTTTCTCACTTGTTTGACTACTAAGTCTGAATCTCTAAAAACTTGCAAAATCTTAACCTTTTTCTTAAGGGCCATGAGAAGTCCATGAATTAATGCTTCATACTCTGCTACATTATTTGTGCAATGAAATTGGAGTCTATGGGCTGCAAAGAAGTTTTTACCTTTTGGACTGATCAGCTCAAACCCTGCTCCAGCTCCATGCTTGGATTTGGATCCATCAAATTTGAGAGTCCAACATTCTGCAAGGGTGTTTTTCTTTGTCATATCTTTTAGCTCCCCAGTATTGGAAGACTCTTCAGTTGCTACAGGAGGTTTGTCTTGATATTTTTCTTGCGGATTATCCATCTTTTCCTTCACAACCTGAGCTGGACTTAGACATTTCTACACTTGTTCTACTGCTGTCTGGCACAAACAACATTCCAACTCTGAATGGGAAGCATTATGGACTCTACACCAATTTGGTAAGAGTAATTCCTTAAAGCTTGTCCTTCTTCCTAGGTGAGCTTGATTCTCCATACATTGTTTGATGAACTCCTGAAAACTGCTTAATAGGCTGATCTGGATGTCTTCAAGTTCTTCTTCTTTGTGAACTGATTCTGTCAAAATTTCAACATGGCTAGGCCTTGTCTCCACATCGGTAGGAACTGTATGTAGCATCAACACCTCCTCCACGTCTGACTCCTCATACTGGGTTGATAGCATGTAATTTCCTATTCCAGCTTCTGATATGAGGACCTCTGCTGAAGTCTTTTGGTATTCCGTTATCATATACTTCATTCTAGGCTCCCTCTTAATTCTGATCTAATTAGGCACTCCTTTCCATGGAAGCCACATGTGAGATTGGTCAGTAGACACATATCCATTCAAAGCCTTGGTGTACTCTCTTCCTAGAATCAAACCATATGCATCAGAAATATCAGCTACCTGAATATTGATAACCTGTTGAATTCTAGGATCTGAAGCTATCTGCATGTGAATCATGTTAAGTTCTCCAACCACACTTACTTCAGTTCTGTCCAACTGAGACACCTTCTTCTGAGAGTCAGCAGGTGTGATTCCTAGGGCTCTACAAACTTTGAATGGCATCACGTTGGTGGAAGCACCCGAATCTAACAAGCAGTTATGCAAATTCTTACCGAATATTCAGACAAAGATCAGAAATGGTGGGGTTTCTATTTTCCCTTGGAATAATGTGGGATGAGTGTCTACTTGGGCCACTTGAGTCTTATCTTTCCCTTTATCTCCAGGAGGCAAGTCAGTCCGATTGTGAGCTTGATTCTGTGTCCTCACAGGCTGGGAACTAGAAGTCTGGCCGACATGCTCACCAGAAGACTTATCCAATAACTTTGAATTTGCATCATAGGTACCTAAGACAACCTTCCTAATTGCAGGGAACCTCAACAACTCAAATGCAGAAAGATTTACCTTTAGTTTCTTGAACTCCTCTGTGACATATGAAGCCATCTGCTCCTCACTCATATCAGTAGAGATTTCCTTAGATGGTTCTTCCACCTTATCCTTGCCAGCTTGGATAGCCTTTTCTTTCTGTGAGTCAGTTTGAGTCTGTCTCCCCTTTGAGAGATATTGCTTGGAGACATGTGGATAAGACGGGTTGTTACTAGCATTAGGATCTGGAGGAGTAATGAAGTTGTTAGGAGGAATGGAAGTGGTGAAAGGTCCTCCAGGATGTGGACGTCTATGAGGCATATCTCTCAATCCTTGTCTCTGAAACATCTGTACTTCTTCAACATAAGCTTCCTCCTGATCGAGGGGGCCATTGTCATTCATCGTATCTTCATTAAACAACTGAGCTACTTCATCTCCATTAAAAATCTGATCTGTTTCAACTTCCTGAGAATCAGGTTCTTCTGGTACATTTTTCTTGCTGGCTGGAAAAGGAGCATGATTTAATACCAGCACAAGAGAATCATAGGAGTTGGAAGGAACAATCTCATGTCCATTCACATTGTTCTCTACCTCATACTGAAAAATGGATGCAACAGTTTGGAACTCTGGACATTCCAATTCTGAATGCTGACTTGTCTTATGGAGCCTACACGATCCTGATAGGGCTGCTTCAGCCAGATACACACCAGTAGGAGGTTTGTCTTGACTGACTGGCTGGTTTACAGATTGATTGACAATCTGATTAGCAGGCTGATCCAATGGGGTGGGGACTCCTCCATTATTGAATTTACGTATTCCAGGATTTTATTACGTAGGTAACATCAACTCGATCCCGCTTCCTTATCTATCAAAATTGTACGCTATCATTATTGAAGCCTCTATCATTTTGTAACTATCTGATTATCCCTGTGTCGTTATAGAATCTCTCTCTCTCGTCATTGCGTTGTCCTGATAAAGTCGCCCTTGTGAAAACTCTCTGTTCTGATTAGATTGCATACCCTTCTGGGCAGCTTGCAGTTGGCTGTTTTGATTTCTTAGGTAAGTCACCTCTAGATTTAACTTCTTTATTTGTTCAGCCATTTCATCAATCCTCTCCTTATTTGGATCTCAATAGGCGGTCGAGATTTACTCGAGGAGGAATTGGGCATTGTGGCAGTCAAAGTGATGCAACTAGTCGGCTCATGGGGTGACCAGGGTGTGGTACCATAGGTAATTGAGGAATTGAATTCATGATTGGGGTATGATTGGTGAGAGCCTGATTTACTGCCTGAATTTGGTTGGGATGTGCAACTGGTCCTAGAGAAGGTAATGGCCCAGTTAAATATTGTTTCAAATCTGTACTAAGCTTGACAGCCTCCGTATAAGCATCAGTCAGGGTACCTGGAGGATTAGGTCTCCATTTCAAAAAGGTTGCTGTTAGGCTGTCCAGAGCTTCATAATAGACTCCTAGGGCTGTATCATCATCTAAAATATATGGGTCTTGAAGTCTGGTAAATGCACGATGGAATCTATTATTGAAATTGGATATGGGTTCATTAACCTCTCTCTTAACTATGATAAATTGCAAGTATAACTCATTGGCACTGATGGGTATTCTGAATTTCTGTAGAAAGGCCTTTTCAAGGTCATTCCAATTAAGAATCGAACCAGCAGGGAGATGGTTGTACCAGTAAAAGACCTCTTCTCCTAGTGAATAAGGAAACAACCTACAGGCGACGTCCTCATGAACAATCCCTCTGTCCTTTAGGCAGGTTTGAAAAATCCTTATGTGTTCTTCTGTAGTCCTATTTGGGTCATTAACATGGAATTTTGAACAAAAATGCTTAGGGTTTTTGGGAATTACATTGTAAGCATTGAAAGACAAAGGGGATGGATTGTTGGCAAGGAAAGCCATTGGTAAGAGTGGGGGTGGCGGTGGTGGTTGATTATTGACAGGCTGAGGTTGTTGAACAGGAACGGCTTCATGAATGGGTATAGCCTCAACTTCAGGATGTGAAGATGTGGATGATGCTAGTGAAGGGATGGGTGATGATGGTTCTCCCCCTTCTCGAGTCCTTCTTGACCTAGTGGGGAACTGTAGCTCTTCTAAATCTTCCTCTCCTATGGTAGATCTGGTATTTCTCCTATATCTCTCTGGAGAGATGGCGTTCAAAAAGTGATCCAGTCTGCTCATTCAAGCCCTCCTTCTAGCGCCAATATGTTGATGGTGTTTTCTGCACAGCAACAACTCAAACATAATACAATATCCTATCTCTCGTGAAAGGTAATCTTCAACAATAAACTAATGAAAATCACCCCAAGGTCTCTCGGGTGTTAGGTCATAACAATGCATAAACAACTCAGATAAAATTTGAAATGCTGGTAATCACAATCGGAACTTACTACAAGCAAACTGTATCTTTCTACTTATCAAATCTTGCAATATGATGATCTATAATCCTAAATCTAACCAAATGATAAAGAAATAGCAAAAGATAAGGGTGCGAAGATATGATAAAATCTAAACTATTCCTAGAATGAACAATGTAAATAACAGATATTTGGAATGGACCTATCTCAAATAACCAGTTCTTGATCAACCCACAATGCAATCTTACAAGAACAGTGCAATCTTCTAAGGTATTTAAATTTTCAAATCATAGACTTGCATCTACAATCGAACTTAAGCACATTGAATATATGGTCCAGGTTGACTTTTCCAGCCTACTACAATCAGATAGTTACTGGGAGTATAGACCAGAGATAGCTACAAACATTCTGAATATGAAATCATAAACATCATGCATCCAACTGAAACTGATTTATTTCTGAATACTAAACCCTAAGTCTTCAAGCAATTTGAAAGATAGAACAAAAGAACCATGCAAGATGAAATAACACAAAAGATTTCACCAGGAACACCACAATGTCTTCAATTGTATTAATCACCCAAAATGCTGCAACAATTCAACTGTTCTGAATATAATATTTGCTTCAAGAAATCAAACACTACTCCTATTACGAGATACTCTAGCTCTTGCTCTTTAATTTCTACTGTCTTCTAGCTAATGTCTAACCCTTACAATGAGGCAAGAATGCCTTTATATAGCAAACCCCAAGATATGTCGGCCCAGCCAAACATTTTTACAAAATAATAAAAACCGCCCAAAACAGGTCGGCCAAGGAAAAAAATCAAACTAAGACACACATTAAATGCCATCATCCAGGTCGGCCTTGACACAATCTTCAATGCAGTCCCGTTCAATGCATGCCCCGTGATAATAGGGAAGCACAAATCTCAAAATAAGCATCAATTGCTACTTCCCTTATCCTTTCTTTCCAGACGAACCCTGCACCCTCAAGAATGTTTCATCCAGCTCGGTGACAGGTGGCAAAGGTAATACCCTAAGCCGACATTTAATAGCATCAATCTCCTCCTTGGACCGCTCAACAGTTTTATCCCAATCTTCCCTGTGGGCCAGATATTTGTCCATCACTGCCAAGTAGGTGGCCGCATCATCAAGCTGGTGGGCAGTTACAACTCCTTCTGCATCTGGGGCATAAAATTCATGCCACCATTCCTTTAGCAGCTCAAGACTCAGGTATTTCGGGGCTATCTTCCTCCTGCCGGTCATCACCTCAAAGAATGCAATGCATCCATCGTATACTGCAGTGAGGTCCCCATCAATTGATTTCTTTCTTTTCAAAATCTTCTTCATGGCCTTCCACCTAATCTGCAGTGCCTCGAACCATTCCCAAGGTTCATCCAACCTGGAGGAAGGAAGGATTCCATCTGCCAGCAATTGATCCTTACCATGTCCCATGATAACTCTTGATTTCTGCAACAAGAGGTCCATGTCATCCCTGTCCTGGGACAGTACATACTCTAACAGCTCCTTAGCCCGGACTGCATCCTTTCCTACCGATAGAATGTCCTTGATGGCATCATCTCCCTTCATTTGTACACTCATTAACCAATCTATGGCGGCTTGAGCTGAGGCTTTCAACTTCTCAATTCTGGAGATGGTTTCTTTAGGTAGAAAGCCAGGAGTGGCAGAAGAAGAAGGATGGAGGGACTGCAAAGGCTTCATGACCTCCTCCAAACATTTCCTTAACCTTTCATTTTCCTTCTTCAGTTCATGCTTGGTTTGGGTCTCTTTCTTCAATCTGTCAACAATCACCGCAGTGGACCCTTCAAACTCTTCTCTATCTTGTTCCATGGATGCCGGCCCTAGGTTAATCATCTGCACATGGTAGTCTTGACCGGTGACTTCCTCTCTTGTTTTGTCTGTAGCAGGGGTGGCAATATGGCTAACCCTGTTGTTTGTTTCATCTCTTTCCACCCTTGAGATTACCCTAGCTGTCTTCTTCTTTCCTTTACCGATCTTTGACAGCATTTCATCCCAGTCTAAGGGGGTATCCTCGACAACCACCTGCTTCCTTCTTGCAAGCTCTCTCTCTAGCCAGTCCGGGGCTACAGGCTCTACCCGGATTTCCTCTGTTTTGGTATCCTTCGGCTGCTCTGCCACTTTTTCCTCTTCCTCTGTAGTTATTTTGTCTTCTTCCTTTTCAAGCGGCTGCTCACCCTGGTTAGCTTCTTCAAGCTCTGCCTCTGGTTGCACTGGTGATGGGGTCTTAGCAGGGATATTTTCTTTCTGTTCAGGGGATTCGCTACCCCGACCATTCTCCAGAGAATCTTCATACTGCACGAGGGGAGAAGGAAGCTTCTCAACCTCCTCTGCTTCGAGCTCCCCTGCCTCACTAAAAAGTGTTCCCTCCTTGAAGGACTCCGCCTCTCCGTTGGTTTCATGTGCCTCCGGAATTTCCAGCTCAAGTGCGCTTGTCGGTGGGGAAGCAACCTTGGATGATTCCGCAGTTGGTGATTTTGGCGGAGGATCTGTCTTCGGCACAGTATCCTTTGGAGAAGGAGTCCTGGATTTCCTCATGTAGAACTTAGTCCTTTCTCCTCCTGAGCTCTCCACATCAACAATTGGAGGCTCATCACTCGAAGCACCCTGACCCTTCTTCTTTGCAGTCCTTGTTGTTCTTGTCTTCTTCGGTAGTGGAGGAGTATCCTCCTCTTCTGCCTTTTCCATTTCCTCCTCATCAGAGGACTTGCTAATTGTCAAAGTCTTCCATCTCCTTTTTCCTTTTGGTTTCCTTTTCGCTTCAGGCTCACCTTCCTTAGGACCTCTGACCTTTATCTTGAACGGTGAGGTTTTTACAGCTTTCCCTTTGGGGTCATCTTCCCCGGATTCTTCTGAGGTAGACATGGGATTGAGATTCCCCATCAATTCGAAAGTACAAGCTACCTTTGCACTCTCCAACTCCCAAATTTTATGTTTTATCCAAGATGAGGTGAATTTCATGACAGGAGCCATTAAGTCTTCCAACTTTGTAACCTCATTCTCATTCCAATCTATATCCCCGACTGACCTATCCTTTACAGCCTCATAGGCGTGGTCCTGAACCATGTTTCCGTCATCATCCAGTTGATCCGGAATCAACTTAACATTATACTGCCTAATTGCCCCTACAGGAAGCCTAGAGTATCTCTTTTTCCTGGCTTCAAGGTCGTCTTTGATATTGACCCAATAATCCTCTAGGTCATCCTTATGCCTGTACTCCCTAGTAGCTTTCTTCTGTGATTCTCCAGTTATGTCAAAATTCATCCTTTTCGAATGGAAGGAGAAACTGTATGCCACCAGTTCTTCTCCTGCAGTGTGGGCTAATTAGATAGAAGGGCACTTTTCTGCCACATTGATCCCAAGAGGGAAGTCTCCACCAAAGCCTGTCTTGTGCTTTTCTCTCTTTACCATGGCATCAAATTCACAAATTTTCCTCACAACTTCTAACAAAACAATGTGGTCAGTGGGATACCGAGGCAACCTGTACAGAGCAACCGGGCATCCATCAGTTCTGAGGTAGGTGAAGGTGGGGAACTGGATGAACCAGGCTCCGTAGTTCTTTATAAGCCCCTTGGCCCCATCCGACAGCCTCATGTGTTCAGCATTCTGTAGCATCCAGGTGATATGCATCTTGAATGCATCATTAGCCCTT
Organism: Sequoia sempervirens; assembly: GCA_007258455.2. Taxonomy (NCBI): domain Eukaryota; kingdom Viridiplantae; phylum Streptophyta; class Pinopsida; order Cupressales; family Cupressaceae; genus Sequoia; species Sequoia sempervirens. Next base: position 1,470 of record VDFB02369964.1, on the reverse strand, counting down.
ATGTAATCCTTATGCCCAAAATGCAATTCCGGATAGACCTCATAAATGATATCCTGCCCAAGTGTCCCCCTTGGATTCAGACCCTTATATGGGTAAGAGATGGCCAACACATACATTACATATGAGGACATAGTGAACTTCTTTGTCTCCAGGACACTCCTCAATTGCTTGTCAATTTCTACACTGATAAGCGCTGCCCAATGATAATTGGTCCCTTGCTCGACCTTGGTGATCACGTGGACCATCTAGCTTTCTAGCACCCCGACAGTCCTCAAACTAGCCACTCTGCTCAAGAAGGTGATAGCATCATATACATCTGATCTGAACTTAACCCTGTGCAACTGCTTGGGCAGTTTTGAATAGTGGGACTTGGGTTTCTCCAGCCATGAATTGACTATCTGTTGAGCCTTGATGGGCTCATTCTCATAATATGTTCTGGGAGTGTCAATACTTAGAGCACACACTGAAGGTAGATCTGGCATGCTGAAAGCTTGTGCAATGGAGATAGGACTGAAATTCGCCAGAACTCTTCCCTCAGTACTAACCACCCTCTATGTATCAAAATCATACTGCCTGGCACGCTCGAGAATTAGCTCATAACACTGGACCGCCGGAGGGAAGCCTGCCATGTGCATTAGTCCAGATTTCATCATTCCTTGCCTCAAGGCTGACAGATCTTTCTCAGCCATTCGTTGCTTGAACTCCTCATATTTCCAGGCCCCAACATTGGTATCAGATACTTCGGCCCACACAGAAGACACCTTGCTCTCGGGAAGCTGACCCTTCATATCTAGTCATAACCGTTCTGCCTCAGAGATGGATGACCCTCCTGTGCCACCCTTAGATTTCCCAACCGCAGCCTTGCTTGATTCGGCCTGCACTCACAAAAGACACCATTAGTGTTCAATTATTAGGCATATTCCAACCCAAAGATTAGCAAAAGATCATATAAAGCCATTAAAATTCATCACAACTGCTAATCCTTTGAAGATCCAGAAAAACAAAGCAGTCCGGGAAAATATCGCAATCCGGGAAAATTCAGTCGGGGCAGAATTTCAGAGAAATCCGACCCAGACGGATTCCTGTCGCCAAAGCATCATTAGTCAAATGGATCATTAGTACAGATGAAAGATCAAAAGATAATCATGAAATTCACTCATTGGCAACAAGAAATAAATATTTAACAATCATTCCATTAGTCCTATCATCGAAACATCAAAAAGGACACAGCCAGACAGGGAATCCGGAAAAATCTGGATGGAATGGATTTTCGTGGACAACTTAAAATGTTCCAGTAATAACCCCAGCCCACGGAATAAGCCCGAACCGGGAAAATCCGAAAGCAGCGAAATTTGGCGAGGACCTCGGAAACCCGAAAAATGACGAAACGCGAACCAAAAAGCCAAATGATCACGAGATCTCCTCTACCTGAGTTCTAATGGTCTCGAAACTGACAATAATCAATAATAC
>VDFB02369963.1:0-10491 GCA_007258455.2 Sequoia sempervirens | reverse complement strand
GTGATATGTGCTCTTAGTTATCTACAATAAACATGATTTAGAAAAAAATGTTTTGAAAGGAAGTATTGAATACAACTCTATGTTGTGATAGTTATTTTCAAAGCCCTCAGTGTTTAATTGCATAACCTTGATATTTTCTTCATTTTTTCCTTTGTTATGGTGTGAATTTTGTTCTAATGGATGAAGGTATATTTGAGCTATAGATAGATAAAGATATGTAAGGGTGGTAAAGAAGAATTAGCGATGCAAGTGCAAGAAAGAGAAGGAATTGAGAGAATGATGAGATGCAAGTAAGGTATATGAATGCCTTATGGAAAGTATTAGATGTGGGAAGCAAGGATATGTGAAACTGGATGTGAGAATGAATGGAATGTAACTGGTATGAATTTTTCATTTTTGAGTTTTACGCTTAAAATTAAATGCAAGATATAAAAATTTGAATGAGTGAGCTGGATTGAAAGAAAAAAGGAATGCAAGACATTGGTGTGATGCAAGACAAGCATATAAATGGATTTTGAAATGTATTTGATTTGAGAAGAAACGATGTGCACAGGTGGAAATGGAAATGAGTGGATTCGATAGGGTGTGAAGTGAACTTTTGTTCCAAGAAAGGGTGGAAGAATGTCTATTTTGTTATTGGTTATGCTTTTAAAAATCATCATAGGGCTAAGTGTCTCAATACAAATACAAAAAATACTGATGTCCCATTTCTCACTCTCCTTCGGACTAAGCAAAGTTCCAAGATCCTTGAGTTTCCTTGAAATGTGACAAGAGAAGAATAGATATAAAAATATAATGATATTTAAGGATACAAGAGTCAAAAGAGAAACACCAGTGAATACTAGTACTTTTACATGGGTGTATGTTTACATTTCTAGTAACAAATTTCCTTTATGATCTTATCCAGGAAGCAAAAAATGTATAAGAAGACATAGTTCACTACTAGAAAATACCTTTAGCATGCAGCAATATAGTGACTAACATATATCAGATTGCACAAAAAAATTTTGACAAAATTTCTCACAAGAAATGCCAAAAATAGCATAAGGTACATGACAGTTAAATGCTTTTGAAGGCTAGTATATATTGAGAACAAAATCAAAATGCAGTGTTGATATTTATCAAAACAAAGAAAATCATAGAACTTATAGTTTTCATAGCCAAATGAGAGAAACTAATTTATCTTCCTATCTCTTTAGTAAAATGCATAATTGATTTCAACTCTTATGCCCATACTTATGATGAAAAACATGTAAGTGATCCAACATGCAACCACATTTTCATTCAGAATTGGGAATTCAAAATTTGAGCTTATGTCTACAAGTGTCAAAACAATTTGATGAAAATTTTAAGTAAGCTTTGATTTTAGAACCTTACACAAGATTTTTTCATTTTTAGCTTCGCTTTGTGTAGAACAGAAAGCTTTGACTGTCCCCATATGTAGTTGGTGAAGATTAAGCTCTTTCTCCGAGATAGATATGACAATAGTTCAATTCATATGCAGGGCATCATGAGTAGAATAGGGACAAGTCTGCATCCCATTCATATACTTGGGCAAGTCACAACTATTTTAAGTTTTCACACAGAACTAAGGAAAAATTCAATTCTAGAGACTGTACTAGCATCTCCTTATAGCAGTTAATCTGATATATGAGTAGGTGTTTGGCATGGTTGTCAAAAATTTGACAGGTACATGCCCCCAAATTCATATTTAAGCATAAATGTGGTCTTAAACACTGGAAAATATATTCATATTGGATTATTAAAAATTTAAGAAATTGATTTCTTTTTCAATTTTATATTTCCATACCTACAAATTCAACATCGAGCTAGATCTCCTAGAGACATGATGAGGCAGGCATTTTTTCATTTATAATTTATAGTTCTTGCACTGATTCACTCAATAAGAAAATGGGGGCATAATGGAAAAGAAGTCCCCAAAAATTAGAGTCAATACACCTAGTGAGATGGGCTAGTATTTAGAAGCACCTAGGAATGCACAGGTTTTGAATATGCTTTACTAAGCAAGAACATTGATGCCCACAACTATATGTCAATGACTACTAGCAAGCAAGTAGAAATTCAAATATGCAAGTGTTTGGAAAATTTGGGAATAAACCGGTATCTAAAATGTCGGATAATAGGAAATAGTGGATCAATAGTCAATATCAATTCTGTATTTTACAATTGAAAATTATGCATAATTCCCTGAACACACCATATGAGATGTCATCAAGACCCCAATTTTCCAGATATCCGAAGTGTACCCAATTGGAAATTTACAAGCACACTGACCACTACAACCTTAGGGAAATAGCTACCGACCCTTTTTTATCCTACAGGTGGCCCCTACCAACTTTTGAAACAATGTAACAGGAAGATATAGAATGGTTTCCTTAAATCCAAGAGCTGCCATTTTGTAGCAGGAAGCCTTGTGCAGCTGCCAGAGAGCTACACTGGAGCTTTTGTAGCTCCCACTGTTAAAGAATATTTTTTCCCAAATGGCAATATGGGCATGGTGAGATATCTATGTATACATGCATGCATGTATACATGTATCCATGTGCACATAATGCAAAGAAGAGTGAAAAGCATGCATGACATGGGAATGAGAAATTTGAATGGAAAACACTAAAATCAAGTAGAAATACAAATTTGTCAAAGCACATTGAGGCTCAAGTAGCATTTGCAGTAGTAAGCGAAAGAAAAATAGGGAAAACAAACTATATATCAGCAATGCATATATCGAAGGAATGCATAAATATATGGATCCATGTAAACATTTATGCATGCATGGATGTATAGATGTGTCCATGTAATTTGGCACACAAAGAACAATCTATAAATGCATGTGTGCATAAAGCGAGAAATGTCAGGAACAATTTGCATTTGAAACATATACAATATTGTTTTTTGAACAAGTGTATAAAGGATACCTAATGATGCATTTGAATGCATGGAAACATGTAAATATTTGTTAAATCTGATTACACATTATAGGCTTGAAGAAACTGTTATACGTGCTTTTAGGGATCTATAATAAACAAGGTTTAGAAAAGACATTTTGAAAATAACTCTTGAATACAACTCTATGTTATGAGTGTTATTTTCAAAGCCCTTAGTGTTTATTTGCATAACCTTGATATTTTCTTCATTTTTTTCTTTGTTTGGTATGGTGTGAATTTTGTTGTGATGGATGAAGGTATATTTGAGGTGTAGATAGATAAAGATATGTGAGGGTTAAAAAGAAGAATGAGTTATGCGAGTGGAACAAAGAGAGCGAATTGAGAGAATGGTGAGATGCAAATAAGGTGTATGAATAAGCTATGAAAAGTATTTGATATGGGAGGCAAGGATATGGGATGGTGGATATGAGAATGAATGGAATGTAAATGGTATGAATTTATCATTTTTAAGTTATATGCTTACAATTAAATGGAAGAAATGAAAATTTCAATGAGAGAGCTGGATTTAATGAAAAAAGGAACGCAACACATTGGTATGATGCAACACAAGCAAATAAATGGATTTTGAAATGTATTTGATTTGAGAAGAAAGGACGTGCAAGGGTGGAAATGGAAATGAATGGAATCAATAGGGTATGAAGTGATTATTTCTTCCAACAAGGGCTAGAAGAATGTCTAGTTTGCTATTGGTTATGCTTTTAAAAATCATCATAGGGCTGAGTGTGTCAATATAAACATAGAAAAAAGACCCATGTTGTATTTCTCACTCTCCTTTGTACTAAACAAGGTACTGAGATCCTTGAGCTTCCTCAAAATGTGACAATAGACTTGAGTGGATATAAAAATATAATGATATTTATGGATAGAAGAGTCAAAACAGAAGACAAAGTGGAAGTTCTTATGCATATAATATGAAAAAACATAAATATGGAAGATCATAAAACTGAAAACATGCAAATGCTGATGCAGTGGAGAACATTAAATACATGGGGAGAGAAATACGTAGAGCTATTGATAGATATATGCATGGATGCATCAACAGACACATGTATAGACAGAAAACAGAACTACATGGACAGATGGGGATATGAACACATGTATACATGGATGCATGCATATTTGCATATAGGTACAAATGCATATGTTACATGGAAGGATGTATTCATATACACATGTAAATATGGATGAAGGCATATATGCATATATGCATGTATGGACAATATGCATAAATGTATGTCAACATATAACTTTTAATTTTGTTATATTGGAAAACTAGCACTATTCTGATAAATTAATATTGGAAAATTAGCATTTACCTATTTCTATTTATCAGAATAGCTTTATAAATCATTGTTGTTATTGAAAATCAGTGAAATGCGATCGCATAGATTGATTTAAAAAATTTAAGCAAAGGCATAGTTTATAAAACTGGCGAGTAGAGATACGTAATCTATGAGTACAAATTAAATGCATTGAAATATCAAGAAAATGCGAACACATGGAGAAGTCAAAATAATTGAAGCAAATGCATTAAATGGCATGTGGCTGGTGGGGAAGGTGCTGGAATTGCTTGGCGGCCATGGGTGGCTAGGATACTTTGGCCATTAGGGGCCATTTGGCCAAAGACAAAGACAAATACATGGGTGCATGAGTCCATACATGCATATATACATGTATCCATGCAAAATATTGATAGATGCATATATAGATGGATGTGTGTATGCAATTCATAGGTGCATGTATGCATAAATCAATGTATACATGCACCCATAGATATAGTCATACATATATAGACAGATGCATGGAGAGATGGCAAGATATGCATAAATCGATATATGCATGGCTGCATCTATGGATACATAGATACATAATGAAATGGAGGAAAAGACACATTTATATATGCATTTATTTTGGGAGTTTGATTCTGAATCCATATGTATACTTTGATTAAAACTAGTGGCTGAAGGTACATAATTCATTCATACAAAATTAATGCATTGAATGGCATCTGACTAAAGGGGAGACTGTTTGGATTGCTAATTAGTCTTTGAATATATAACAATTAAAAGAGATAAGTAAGTATAAGTATCCTTGGTGACATTTCACATTTTGACCTTTCAATCAAAGTCAATTAACAAAGTAGCAGTCAGACCTAAAGAAAGTTCAAGGACTATGCTGATAGAAAACCATATTTTGGACAATGGCTAGACAATCTGTTGAAATTGCTTTACAAACTTTGAAGCAAATGCATTTTTGCTTTTGTTTACTTTCATTATACATGTTAAATGGAAGTTGGGTTTCGCATTGCTGCAATGCATTTGGATACTTTGATTATAAAATCATAGTTTAGATCATTTTTAGTGTTATCCAATTGAATCTTTCCTTGAAATACCAAGGATTCATCTGAGTCTTGGAGGCAATGCACAACTGTGCTATAAAGAGAGCTTTGGAACCAATTAGCTATCATAAAGGATAGCGAAATATTGTCAAATATTGTGATTATTGTCCTCATAGGCACACATGCAAAGTATGGAACCATATAGAAAGCAAGTGAACTCTTTAATAATCCCATGAAACATAGTCTTTGTATGCATCCATGCATACAAGTTTGCATGTATATATGTGTACATGTAATTATGTATATATGTTAGACAGTATGTATTTGTGCATAGGTGCATAAGGACGGTATGTATCTCTAGATTTTAGATTGCATAGGTATCAATAGTTGGATGTAAATATTAGTTTTTTTTCTAGATGCTCATAGTGCTATTTGTTACTAACTTTTTTCCCTTACTTTTTGACAACACAACCAAAAATGTTGAACTCAAGAATTCACACTGGGTAGATTCCCTACGACAATGAGGAAGACAATGGAAATCCCTTCAGTATAGAGAGGTTGTGTCATACCTTCAAATTCAATTGTTGTATAGTGGAGGATGCCATTCACAAGATTGAAAAATTTCAAGAGCCCACCGAACTTGTACTCCCATATTCTGAGGTTGATGTGGCATGCAGTTTCCTATCAAACTACATGGACTTGCTGAGAAACTATATTCAAGTTCAAATTTTGCGTGCAAAGTATGTTTGGATTCATGTGGTCAATCACGTTTAGCTTCAAGCAGCATTGGAAAGATATGATGTTGATTAGGGTGTCTACCTCATTGGTGGCATCTTCCCACATTCATTGCCTCAAACATCTTCAGATATGAGGTGTATACAACAAAAATTTAGCAGTGCCATACAACATCAGGGTGATCATTTGTTTGACCAAGCAATGTGATTGCATGGTCATGTTGTTGAGCCACACATAAAAAAGGACATATAGGAGATGTATCTTTCTCTGCGTGCACTACTTGATCACCCCACACTAGTTCCATCAAATCATGGAAGGGTTATTTAGTGGCTTCACGTATGATTCCCCTGCCATTCCAATGAGGGCAGAAAAGTAAAGAAATAAAATGTAAAGAGTGAATCTGATTAGGATGTTGAAAGACTTGTTAAATGAGAAATGGAAACTAAAACATTGAATTTGAGTTTCCATTAGTCTTTTGAAACACTATAGTTGAATGAATTTAGAATTTGTATTGTTGTTTATTAGTGTTTATTACTATATTTTTTATCACTCTTTATTACTATTTTTTTTGTTTAATTCTTGACTATTGTTTTGTTAAACTATAGATTGTAAAACATACGGTGTTGTAAGAACAACAACCCACTGATAGTTGTAAAACATAGGGTGTTGTAAAGTATTTTGTATTACTCTTGATTAGTTTTTATTGGAATTATTTTGTATTACTATAATTACTTTATTACTTTCTATTACTGTATTTCAGTATGGAAATTTCAAGGTGAAGAACATGAGACATATGCAATGCAATATCACAGGTTTAATTAACAAGGTATGAATGAGCAAGAACTTTTTAGTAGATAAAGGTCATGAACGTTGAACTAATAGTATGACAGTCACCGCAACATTTAAGTAAACCTATGCTCAACACTCTCTTTTCCATTATCAATTGTATTCCCAATTTCATCCATGAAGAATATCCTCAAAGATATAGAATTCATGGATGCACATGTTGAAGAAGTTCTTCATGGATCAAAGATATGGAATTCATTGATGAAAGAAATGGAAATCATGGATCAAAGTCATGGCTAACAGCAGGATCTACAGGTTGACAAAGTTCTTCATGGATGAAATTGGGAATAAAATTGATAATGGAAAAGAGAGTCTACACCATAGGTTTACTTAAATGTTGTGGTGACTGTCCTACTATTGGTTCAATGTTCATGACCTTCATCAACTCAAAAGTTCTTGCTTGTTTACCATGTAATATAGATTTTAGTGACTAGAGATGCATTGTGATTACTTTGAGCGTTTCATTTTTTGTTATTATGCTGATCTGTGTAGTCACAGGAGATGTTGTTGCTATAGAGTCAAGACCTGGAACCGAGCTACTTGATACATGTATCCATAGATACATGGATGTGGACATCTATCATGGTATCCATAGATGCGTAGATACATGTATCTATGGATAGATGTATTCATAGATACATTGACACATATATGGATAGATGCCTATATACATTTGCACATAGAAACACAGATACATATATGTGTGGATGCATCTATAGGTAGAAGAATACATAGAAACATAGTTGCATGGATAGATAGATAGATGCATAGTTGTATACATAAATGCTTAAATATACATGTATGGAAATATCCATGGATTGCATATGAAGTTGCATAGATACATATATCCATGGCTGCATGTGTACATAGATGCATGTATTGCAGTACACATGGATGCATGTATATGTGTATCTCTGGGCAAGATGCATGGTTTCATGTGAGCCTTGTAAAGTTTGTATATTTTTTATTACTGCAAAGTGGTCTAATAGAGAGAGGTTTGGAACCAAAATTATGTCAACATGTGCGATAATGAGAGTTTTTTCCTTGAACCTTGTTATATATTCAAAGAGTAACTAGCAATGCAAACAACGTTCCCTTTAGTCAGATGCCATTCAATGCATTGAGTTTGCATCAGTGGATTATGTACCTTCAGCCACTAGTTTGAATCAAAGTATGCATATGGATTCAGAATCAAAAGCTCTTTCCTGTGAACCCATTTTTAATTTGCCTATGCATTTGCCCGGAATGCTTTTAACTAACAGCATTGGCCAATCACATTTCACCATTTAACATATTACTTATTTTTTTGTACAGTTTGCATTTGGAGAGCTATTTTATATATTGGAAAATTAGCATATATCTATTTTTCTATTCGACTGAGTAGCTTTATAAATCATTTTCATTTTAAAAACTCGGGAAAATGTGAACACATAAATTGATTAAATAAATTTAAGCAAAGGCATAGTTTGAAAGTTGGTGGCTAGAGGTACGTAATCCATGAATACATATTAAATGCATTAGAATATCAGGAAAATGTGAGCGCAATGCATGAATGCAAATTAAATGCATTAAATGGCATCTGGCTGAAGGTGAATGCATTGGAGTGGCTTGGTGACCATGCATGGACAGGGTACTTTGGTCATTTAATATAGAGTTAAGCCACTTGCTATGCATCTTTATTACTTTGTGTGTGTTGTTTTTGTGTTCTGTAAGCCTGTGTTCTCAAAACCTAGATTCTGCAATTGCTTTGAGTTTTTTTGCTATGATGGAAGCATACAAGATAAAGGAATTTTGTGAACTGTTATAGTTAATGTGCTCATAGGCACATATGCAAAATATGGAAGCATATACAAGGGAAGCGAATTGTTCAAAAAAACTCCTCAAAGAAATGTGGTCCCATGGAATGCAATAAGTGTTCACAATGGACACTTTGGTTTTCGCATGTTAACTTTGTCAGAGAATGCAATTTGACATGAACAATGTTGAAGCCATGACATGAACAATAGAACTATTCAACACTGAACTCTATGCTTGTAATAATTATTGGAAAAGTTGTAAATGCCATAGATGAAATAATATGAATAAAATTCTAGTTTCTAGTTTTCTTGAAATGCAATGAAAAAACTGCTATAAAGGCATAAGACGAGGTTGTGTAACATATTGCCATTCCTGTATCTAATTTCTTTGGACATGAATGCTTTACACATTTGATTGCAATAGTAACATGTCTACGAAAATGGAACAATAGAGATCATAATTCAGTAGTTTTTAGTGTGAGTATATATGTATCTTGATACATATAAGCTCGATCTGGCATTTATGAAAACAACTACTATGTATGGTGGAAAAGCTAATTAGTGTTACTATATGTGATATCCATATAACATAATAAATTGGTACAAGGCTAGAGTGGCACATCCATAAATACATGGAAACATGTATACGCAGTTGCATACAGGGATACGTAGAAGCTTAGATGAATACATGCATACATGAATATGTTCATATGTACATATGGACATAGAGGCATATATACATGTAAAGATGCATATATGCAGTGAAAGCAACATATGGATTTGTGTATACAGGAGTGTACTTTATACATTAGAATGCATGATGGAAAAGTGACTATAAAGTACAATGCATAAAAGTAGGGGTGAGACTTGGTTGCATTAACAACATAAAATGAAAAAAGCCAGAGGAAAATAACTATTTATTGTCCCAAGTAACTTGTTAATGGGTCTAGAGTGTGCAACCATAACAACTTCTACTTGGTCACCATAAAATCTCGAAAACGTAAGAATCAGAAAGCAAATATTGGAAAAGCTAGGAAGGACAGAATGCAAAAGGAAACATTTAAACTATATAGTTTGAATGGCATTATGCATGGAGGGGTAATAATTATTGAACATATATGTCGGACGTACATAGAGAACCATTGTCTTCATAGGTGCAAAAACAAAATTAGAGTTTCAGATGTCCATATTTGAGAAGACTTTAACATAGTAACCTATAAAAGTGTCTAAATGTATAATAGCAATAGAGTATTTTAAAACCAAAGATGTCTTTAACATGTGAAAACTAGTGAAATGTCTTGGAGCATGGAAAGGCGAAAAAGTAAAAGTCTGAACAATGTAAATCTGTGCTCCTCTATTCCTAGTTTCCTGTAAAGCCAACAAAATGCTATGTATTAGAAACATAGTTTGTATGGATAGTGATTTGAGGTGCTGGTTCAGAAGAGAAAAAGTTTACATATGAATGACTTTATTACCTTTTGGTGATGTTTCCTATCTATTTGTCAATGCAAATGGCTTCAACAATGGCATTGTTTTGGTCAAGGATAAAATGTCCTTCAACACTGAAGTCCCGTAGGATGAATATCACTGCTGACTTGTCCTTGATATAGTCTTCATAGCTGAGCCTTTGCAGTGTGGGCAATAGACGGTGCATGGTGACTTGGTCAATTGAAGACTAAATTGTTTGATTGTCATAAGTTGTTATGGTAGTTTTAAGTTGTAAACAGAATGTATAATTGACTTGCTGGTTGCACTGTTTACAGTGAGCAGTTTTTTCTTGGAGTGTGCCATAAGCAGCGAATTTGAATTT
>VDFB02369962.1:0-68825 GCA_007258455.2 Sequoia sempervirens | reverse complement strand
TTGTTGTTGAGGTTGAGGTGTAGTTGAGATGTTTTGCGAGGGAGGTTGTTGAGCACTAGTGGGAGCATAGGATTGGGGAGGTTGTTGGGATATGAATGATGATGGTGGAGGGATGTTGGATTGGGGAGGTTGTTGGGGTATGAATGACGATGGTGGAGGATTTGTAGCCCTAGGAGGTGAAGGAAAGGTAGCGAAAGGGCTGCCCCCAATGTTGATAGGAGGCGGATTTGAGGGGGGTGGTGCTGGTAGCATTAGTGGTTGCGGTTGTGGGACGTTTTGTGGCATGCCAAAGGAAAAAGGATCATTGGGGTCAGTGGTTTTGGGTGTCCCTATGACTGAGATGGTGGGATGTGTGGGATTTCCAATGGGATACAGAACAGTGTTGCCGAATTCAGGCTGATGCCAACCTTCTACGGAAGGAACATTGGGGACATATGAGCTACTTGGGATGTCATGTGAACCTTGGGGGACATTAGATGTGGAGGTGCCATACTTGGATAAGTCGACACCTGATGGCATCTTAACACCTTTGTCAATCAAGTGAGCCAAGATTTCCTCACCATGTTTTTCAAGAAGGCATTTTGTCATTTGTGCATTAACAGGGTTACTAAAGTGTTCCTCGAATGTGAGCTCAGGTTGATTAGCCATGTTTTCCTCCCAAGGCGGTGACGTGTTTTGACCATCCACGTTGGATTGTGATGAGGTGCCATTGTGGGGATCGTGAGGGATGTTAGCACCATAGTTAGGATCTGACGAGACGTTCATTGTGTTGTTGGGATCTTGAGGGTTGTTTGGTTGGGCATTCTGGGCTTGTTGGTCGGCCATCTTCTTTGCCTGTGATCGAGTCTGAACAGGCATGCAAGATGATGAGATGGATCAAGATACTAGAAAGACTTGGATGATGAAAGATTGATTCGATTTGATGGGAGATTAGCTGATGACGATCGATCAGACCAACATGGATTGATTTGGTGAAATCGGATTGGATTGATTGGTAGATACTGGACTAATCTAGATTTTGGATTTTGATCTGGATAGATTTGATGATGTGATGGTTGGATTGATCTGATGATTAGGATTGATTTGATGGTAAATATGATGAAGACCGAAATCCACAACCGAGTTTAAGAAGGATCCTTGGTAACACTAGGTGTTGATTGACGGGTAGATGTATGATAACGACACTGAATCCAACTTGAGATAGAAGCGGATTGATTGGGTCGAGAAGGATGACCAACCTAAGACGAATAGCAATCCTAAGTCAGTTACGATGATTATGATTAGGGATGAACACCTAGGTCAACTCAGATGACAACTCCAACGGGGCTTATATGGAATAATGGAAAGCGGATTTAGGACGGATGGGGAGCGTCTCAGGATAGATGAGTGACTCTTGGGATGAAGGAACAGGAGCTCGGAATAAGAAAAAGAGTGTTCGGAATGAATGACTCTTAGAACGAGGGGATGAAGACTCGGAACGGACGTTCAGATGTTTGTTTAGGATGGTGAATGGTCGTATCGTTGTTCAAAATAGAGGGACAAGGGATGCCAAGTGATAATATAGGCTGGCCAAAGGTCAGGTCCGCCATAGCATGTGGTTAGGTCCGCCACAGCATAAGGTCAGGTTTGCCACAACATGTGGTCAGGTCCGCCATAGGATAAGGTTAGGTCTGCCATAGCATGAGGTCAGGTTTGCCACAACATGTGGTTAGGTCTGCCACAGCATGAGGTCAGGTCTGCCAAAGGGTGTGGTCAGATCTGCCAAAGGATAAGGTCAGATCTGCCAAAGGATAAGGTTAGGTCCGCCAAATGATAAGTTTTAAGCTTGATTTTTTGATGGACAAGTAAGGCAAAGGACCCAAAATATAGCAAACATGAAAAGATTTGGCCAAACTGATAATGACTGGTTTTGCACGAGAAAGATAATTCAGATAGCACAACCTTAAGATTAGTAGAAACAGGTATGGTCAACAAAGTCTTCTACTCTAGGATGCACATGGTTGCTAAGGAGTCCTCGATATACACCCAGTACGTGAGGCCCAAACCGTGAACACCAACCCGTTACAAGCGTGAGTCGAGAACCTTAGCGAGATACTAAAGGCTCAGACCAACTCTTCACGTCATCCTGACGCTTCGCCAATTACAACATGGTTGGATTGAGGTACAAATTTTGCTCTCCCCCCTTTATATACCCCGCCGGTACGCGTGGTTGGAATCATCCGTTGGGGTGATGAAATCTCCAAGTAGGTCCCACTAAGAAAATGAAAAATGGGGTGACTCAAAGGACTTGGAAAGCTACGATTTCTCATCACCCAGGATCGCCAAATGGTGCAAGGGGATTGGATACGTCAAATAGCCTTCCACAAGCACGCCAAACAAAGTTTATTGACCCTTCTAATTAAACTATGTGCCTAATTTACCAAAAGACAATTGGTAAAAACTTGAAATTTCACCTTCGGGAAGTCAGGTCCGCCACAGCAGGTCAGGTCCGCCGCCGGAAGGTCAGGTCCGCCACCGTAGGGTCAGGTCCGCCGCCAGAAGGTCAGGTCCACCACCGCAGGGTCAGGTCCGCCACCGGAGGGTCAGGTCCACCACTGGAAGGTCAGATCCACCATCGGAAGGTCAGGTCCGCCACTCTGTAACCTGAACCTGCAAAAATGTAAAAAACAACAAACATGAAAGAAAAAGACCTGTTTGTGGGTCCCACCGGGCGTGCCAGAAATGTGATGGGTCAAATATATGTGTTAGAAAACGAGCAGCAAACTAAAGAGTGCAAATAAACACCAAAACAACCTACACCTCAAGATTAGCCTAAGTTGGAATCAACACAAGATAAAAACAACAAATGAAACATTATACCTTGTCTCGAATCGATCCTTTGGTTGGCCCTTCGATCTTGGATGTGTATGCTCCTTGGATGACAAGATATGCAAACTAGATGATGATGTGAAGATGGATGGAAATGGATGAAAATATGAAAATAGCTAAGTATAGATTGAGAAATAAAATTGCAAGAGTTTGGCTAGCAAAATGATCTCCCCAAAATGAGAGAAAAGAGGGGGTATTTATAGGAATTTTGAGAATTTCTAGAAGAAATGGATGGCCAAGATTGAGCCACCAATGATCAAGATGTAGGGTGAGTTGAGAACTCACAAGCCCTCACATCTTGACATGTGGCATGTGATATAGCCCTAAAAGGTGAAGTGGACATGAGGTGGAAGGATAGGACATGACATGGAGGGGGGTACAAAGTACCTTGGGATTGGACAAGATCTCCTCATAAAGGAGGTCCTTGTCCCCATGTGGGTGAGAGGACATGTGGGGAATTAAAAATTCCTCAAATATCCTCATGGGGAGATGGGAAAGAATAAAGAATGAAGAGAGGACATGTGGGAAAAGGTGAAGGAATTAAAAATTCTTTTTGAGTGCATTGGGGGATTAAAAGGTGAATTAAAAATTCACATGGGGAAGTGGAATGCCTTGCCCAAAAGGAGAAAGCCTTTAATAAGGTTGACTTAAGGACACATGCCATAAATGGAAAGAGGATTTGGTTGGACTAACCATATGATTAAGGTTGTGCAAGTACTTAATTAAATGAACTAATGACTTGTTAGAAGCAAGTGGGAGATTATGGAGGATGTGACCCTAATGATGATTAAGGGTGTGCACATGCTAACCATAGTTAATTAGAAGAAGATGAAGAAATTAAGATGGATTAGAGACCAACTTGCAAAAGTTGGAGGATGTGACAATGAGAGAGGAAAGAGGAATTAAAAATGAATTTTAATTCTAAAAGGGGAATATGACTAAATTAAATAAAATGGTGTATTTATTTAATTTAGAGGAGGAAGAGGGGTAAAGTATTTATTAACTTAAATACTTTATGGACCCTATGTAAGATGCAAGGTATTAATTAAACAAATGATTTAACTAATATAAAAAGAGGGGATAAGCAGCTAGATGAATAAGGAGACGTATTTGATCATATGGAAGTGATCAAATTAAATGTCTGCACTTGTATTTAGGGAAAAATAGTATTTGCTTTGAAAGGAATTAGAAGTTGTTATACTATTTTGTGAAGTGTTTGTAATTACTCCATAATAGGATGAATTTGTTTTTCATAGGTATAAACATACTAGATATGATTAAACAAGGGTAGCATAAGAGTTACTCATAGCTAGGTTATTTAACTATACTAAATAGCTAGTGGGTTACTCCTGAGAATGTTGTCCATTGAAGGGAGGGAATTTGTACATTTTCTTTATGAGTTGAAATACCCTAGAGTTTGTATAAAAGGTGATAGGTTAATTCTGGAATAAGATATTACCATGGGAAGGGTTACTTATGCATAGTTTATAGAGGCCTTAAGTCAAAACGAGCTTCAATAGTGTAAGTGAATGTTTCAACCTTCACTCGAAGTACTGAGTGAGAACACTTTGGCCAAAGTAGTGTGATTGCCTTTGGATCCACTGTCAGTTCACCATGTCCATCTAGTACATGGTAGTTGTAGATTGTAGGGTTACAAGTTCTAGACATGTAGGGAACAACACTAAGCTCAGTGTGGTTTGTTGTACGTGGTTACCCAACCAAGCTCTTCGTCGAAGGGTAGGGTCATCTATCTATGATAGATGTGTGGGGGACCGCATATGAGTCTGTGGTTGGCGGAAAAGCGCTTGAGTGAAGCTTCTCCTCCTCAATAGGTGACAAAAGACCAAGGTTTTGAAAGGCGGATCCTGGACCATCTATAACTATTGCTCTAAAGCTCAATTGAGCTATGTATGTAATTGTGTACATTCTTGGAATATTGTAATTATTGTTTTGAAATGGAATCCTTGTTGTATGTTGTTATGGCATCTTTGCTCATATATTCTCAATAAAGAAAAGAATCTTTTTATTGCAATGGCTTGTTACATAGTTTTTTTTATTTGCTCATATATTCTCAATAAATAAAAGAATTACATGTACTGTGAAAGTTTCCCCATTCTATAAAGTGCATGTTAACAACGAGAGCATGTTTGGAAAGGTCTTATTTGTTATAATAAATCCATAACTATAGGTATGTCTTGTCTCCATTTCAATTGACAACAACATTTGACAACTGTGTGTCGAGTATGAGAAATTTCAAGATTCAAAACATGGCATGTTTTGTAACCTACATTTCACAAGGTTTCCAAAACACATTGTGGTTTGCATCCTCAACCGAGGATAAGTGTATTATATTTTTCCAATACTAGAATTAATGGTGTTTTTCCTATTTGAATTGTAGACCTGAATATACACGCATGATAACCATAGGGGTTGACATCATTGTGAAGTGCAACTTGAAACATGAAGTATGTTTTGCATAGTGTGTACTGTGAAGGTTGCCCCATTATATAAAGTGCAGGTAATTACAAAAATGTTTATAAAGCTCCTATTTGTTATAAGACATCCATAAGTTCTATACACATGTTTGTATACATTTCAATTACACCATTTAACAACTATGTGTTCAGAATGGAAAATTGCAGCTTTAAAAACATGACGTGTTTTGTAACCTGCATTTGATAAGGTATCCACAACACTTTGTGTTTTGAATCCTCAAGCGTGGGTCAGTGTTTTATTTTTTTCTTGATACCAAAATTACTAGTTATGTTTCTATTCATATTACATACCTCAATATAGACAAATCAAATCCATAAGGGTTGGGATCGTTCTCAACAACAGGTTAAAAGATGCAGTGTGTTTTGTAGCCTGCCATTTTTTATAGCAAACATATGCAATATTGAGTGTCCACAAGTTATCTTATGCCATAAATTACACATTAAAAAGGATGCCATCTTTTCAAACCTCCTATTGGTTTTCAGTACATTATTACTATCTAAATAACAATAACTTTTCATTACATTCTTACTATCTACAAAATTTCAGGTTTCATAACACCAAGTGTTTTGCAACTTGCAACCCACATAGTGTTTTAAAACCTTATACACATAACAACCCAATTTGTTACTCACCCCTCACCTTAATTTTGTTTGTCAGATGTATCCCCTACCTGCAACTCCTCTCCATAGTCTTCACCCTTTAGCTTTGAACAAGTAGAATGCAAAGATTCACAACACACTGTGTTTTCCAACCTATAATTAATTTGTGCAATTTCATTTTTAAACACTATCTTATTGAAAAATAATAATTATTACGATTTAGATAGAAAATTTACTCACATCACCTTGCAACTCCCATGGACTTTGTAAACAATCTACACCAGAAAGCAATGGCTTGACTCGAAAGACAACACATAATACAATACATTGGAAACTTTTATTGATAATATAACTCTTGCTCACAATGTTGATAGAAAGCCACATAACGCGGGAAAGACTTGCCTAACGACGCCGTATACTTGACATCTTTGCCACGGAAACGTTCCATCTCGTCAGCCAATTCGTCATTTTATCTCCCCGTATTGGCAGGCCCTACAACTACCGTGTTCTATCATGTTATGTATGTTATCATGCCTTTTTGTATGTTATGATGCCTCTGACATGCATTTTTTAGGGAGAATAGCCGCGTCCCTCAAGTCATGTATTCAGTAAATAATCTAAATAAATTGATTTATAGAAAATAATTGATATACCTATATTTTTACATTTAAACAAATAAATAGTAACATTAGCTTAAAAATATTTATTTGTGATTAGATATAAAGTACAATCACTAATATCTTATTATAATAACAATAGTTTCCCTGAAATGGCAGAATGAAAAATTTATAGCCTTCAACGAATGTTTATTTAACAGGTATTGGTTAGTTTGAAATTCCAGGCTGATTGCTTATCATTCAATGTCATCCATTGCTAATCTCAATCTCAAACTCAGAGAACTCTGTAACGCAGGTCGGTTGAAAGAAGCCCTACATCTTCTGCTCACTACCCACAACTCTCTTATTCACTCCTCCACTTATCTTCATCTATTACAGGCTTGCATTGACAAGAAAGCCCTTTCTGAGGGTAAGCAAATCCACTCACTCATCAATGCCAGGGAAGCTACATTTGCCTCAAACGTATTTTTACAGAACACACTTATCAACATGTATGACAAGTGCGGAAGTGTGGTGGATGCTCGAGAAGTTTTCGATTACATGACACAACCAGATGTCTTCTCATGGAATGTGATAATCGCAGCTTACAGAAGGCATGGTTTTCCTGAACAAGCTCTGAAACTGTTTCATCAAATGCAACGAACAGCTGTCCAACCTGATAACTTTACCTTCTCTACTGTTCTTCCTGTTTGCGCCAACGTGGCATCTCTAAGACATGGTTTGCAGATCCATGGGAGAATACTGAGATGTGGCTTTCGGTTTAATGTTATTGTGATGAATACCCTGATAGATATGTATGTTAAATGTGGAAGAATGCATAAGGCAGTCGAACTGTTTGACAAAATGTCTCAACGAGATGTGTTCTCTTGGACTGCAATCATTGCTGGATATACACAGAGTAGCTTTGCCGAAATTGCTTTTGAGTTTTTTAAACGAATGCAATTGGCAGGTGTGAAACCAAACTCACCAACCTTTGCGAGCATCCTCCCATCGTGTGCTAAACTTGGAGCTTTAGAACAGGGTATGGTGATTCATCAAAAAGTGATGGAGGGCGGATTTTTGTCGGATGTAGTTGCCACTGCCCTGATCGACATGTATGCAAAATGTGGAAGTATGCTCAAGGCAAGGGTATTGTTTGACAAACTGCCTCGACGAGACGTGGTCTCTTGGACTGCAATCATTTCTGGATATGCACAATATGGGTTTGTTGACGAAGCCTTGGTTTTTTTCAAGCAAATGCAATTGGCTTGTGTGATGCCCAACTCAGCAACCTTTGTGAGCATACTGCCAGCTTGTGCCCAAACAGGAGATTTAGAGCAGGGTATGAAAATCCATAAGAAAATAATTGAAATTGAACTTTTGTCAGATGTCGTAGTTGTAAATGCCCTCATAGATATGTACTCAAAATGTGGAATGGTACAAAAGGCCCGTGAATTGTTTGAGGAAATGCGTAATACAGATGTAGTTTCGTGGACATCAATCATTGCTGGATATACACAAAATGGACTTGATGAAGAAGCCTTGGAATTATTTAAGCAAATGCAATTTATAGGTGTAAAGCCAATTTCAGCAACATTTGCAAGCATACTCCCAGCATGTGCCAAAATGGGATCTCTCGAACAGGGTATGGAAATCCATCAAAAAATAATCGAAAGCGGATTTTTGTCGGCTATTGTAGTTGTGACTGCCTTGATAGACATGTATGCAAAATGTGGAAGCATAGAAAAGGCATGCGAATTGTTTGGACGAATGTATCATCCAAATGTGACCTCATGGAATGCAATGATTACAGGATATGTACAAAATGGTGCTCTTGACGAAGCTTCAAGAATTTTCAGAGAAATGCCCCAGCGAGATGTGGCATCATGGAATGCAATAATTACAGGATATGCGCAAAATAGGCTTCCTGATAAAGCCATAGAGACTTTTAAGCAAATGCAACTGGAAGGCATAAAGCCAAACTCAGGCACCATTGGCAGCATCCTCACAGCTTGTGGTAGAATAGGAGCCTTGGAACAATCTCTGGAGATCCATCAAAAATTAATCCAAAGTGCACTTGTGTCTGATGTTGTGATTGTGACTGCCCTGATAGATGTGTATGCAAAATGTGGAAGCATACAAAAGGCACGTGAATTATTTGACAACATACATCGTCCTGATTTGGCCTCATGGACTGCAATGATTAAAGGATATGCACAAAATGGTGTTCTTGATGAGGCTTTAAGGCTTTTCAAAGAAATGCCTCAGCGAGATGTTGTATCATGGAATGCAATCATTGCAGGATGTTTACAAAATGGATTTTTTGATGAAACCTTGGAAATTTTTAGGCATATGCAATTGGCAGGTGTAAAGCCGGACTCATCAACTTTTGCCAGACTCCTCCTAGCTTGTTCAAAACTTGGTGCTTTAGAGCAGGGTATGGAAATCCATCAAAAAATAATTGAGACTGGACTTTTGCCTGATGTGTTTGGAACTGCCCTGATAAAGATGTATGCAAAATGCGGGATTATACAGAAGGCACGTAGGTTGTTTGACAAAATTGGTCATCCAGGTGTATTCTCATGGAATGCAATTATTGCAGGATATGCAATGCATGGCTACAGTGAGGATGCCATCGAACTATTTGAACTAATGAAGCACACTGGAATCAATCCCAACCATTTAAGCTTTGTTTTTGTTTTGTTTGCATGCAGCCATGCGGGTCTAGTGGACGATGGCTGTAAATACTTCAACGACATGACTGACTCCTATTGCATCATGCATAGAATGTATCATTATGTATGCACAGTTGACCTCCTTTCCCGTGCTGGATATATTGAGGAAGCTCTAAACTTTATCTTCAAAATGCCAATAATACCAGACATGGTTGTCTGGATGTGTTTGCTTGGCGGCTGTAGATTGTATAAGGATATAGGGATAGGAGAATTTGTGGCAAGTCTCCTCCTTGAGTTAGATCCTGAAAATGCTGCACCTTATGTTCTTCTGTCAAACATCTATGCAGAAGCAGGCAGGTGGGGTGATGTTCAAAAGGTAAGAAAATTGATGATAGACAAAGGAATAAGAAAAATACCTGGATTTAGTTGGATTGAAGTCCATAAAATGTTAGTGTGTTTTTCTGTACAAGGCAGATAAAACCCACAAGCACTGGAGTTTTATGCAATGGCGGGGAACTTTTCTTGGAATGTGAAGGCAGCAGGGAGCCATAACAGTCTTGGAGGAAGACTGCCAAAGCCACCTCGTCCTCCAAATCAGGTTCTTGGACAATATCAGGAAATTGGAAATGAAGAAACATGATGTGCAATCTGAATCCTAAGAAAATCAATCAAGGTAAAAAAAGAGATTAGTCTTGATACGGGGTTGTACAGGATGATTTGATGGTAAAAAAGGAAAAGAGTTCTGAAAGTTCTGAAGTTCCCCATAAAATTATCAAGAGGAACAGAAGTTCAAGGAGATCCACTCTAACCGTGGGGTGATAATAATGGTAATATTAGTTTAACAGATGGTGCACTAGAGAGAGTTTTCGGAACAAGAAGACTTAGGCAGATTCTCAATCAGGAGGCCAGAGTGATTGTAAAGGTGGAACAAGAGACTACGACAATCAAACAAACTAATGATGGTTAAGGTGTGGGTTACCGGGGAATGGGTGGATGGAGGGGTTCAGCAGGGCGGACAGAGTCTGGGGTAATCTCTTACATTGTTTGTGGTAAGAAGGTGAGGATCAAGTCCAAAGAAGTCTGCAAGTAATAGCTCAAATTTTGAACCTTCAGCTGCCATTGTCTCTAGTACAACACATGGGCTAGGGAAGTAGGATTCTTCAGGTATGCTAAGTAAATTAGATTGGCCCTTCAAAATTTGAGAGGTTGAACATGTTTTCTTGACCTTTTCTAGTCTTCCAATGTTCAAGCCTTCAAGTGCATCATCTACCTTTTCATTGTTGTAAGGAGACAACAAGTTTGCCAGTTGACAACACACAGGATTTGATAAAAAAAGGTTACTGAAGGGCAGGATAAAGTACTACTTTGCGATGGGGGATCAGCTGTTGGGTGAGAGCGCGTTCAAAGAAATCAAGACTAGATTCAAATGGAGCTATATTAGAAAAGAGCTTGGTCTTGAGGAAACCCATATGAAGAAGACAATGTTGGCTACTCTTTGCCTATTACTAGACTTCCTCCTCATGTTGGGCTTGGTACTGTTGATAACATATTACAAAGTTGGTATGTTTCAGTCCTGTTAACGATGATATTACTACTAGTACGACCTCTACTACTGTTGGTGCTGCTGCATCTCCTCTTCCACCCTCTGAAGATGATGGGACAAAGACTTCTGAATTGAATCTATGATATAAATTCATTGATGAATTATATATCAAACAATGACTCTTAATCTTGTTGAGCTTTGTAGTTTTGAGCTAGCTGCATCCTGCAAAGGACTATTGAATTTTAAATTTGACTGGTTGCATCGAGCAAGTAACTTTCATTGTATTGGTTATTATTTGTTAGAAGTGAGTACTATTTTAAGCTGGTCGAATGGTCATTGAGGTTGATTGCGTATCTTATGGGCTTATAATTTTCCCCATTACAATATAAAAAGAAATTGTTGGACAAATTGTCTTGGGAGAAGGATACAGCAGGGCACATTCCATGTCTATAATGTGTAATGAATGATATTGATCTGAAGGAATTATTCATCTGCCACCACAGTGAGAAGTTGGTAATTGCTCCCAGTTTGTTAAATGTGTCTCCTGAAACAACTGTTAGAATTATCAACAACCTTCAAGCATTGAGACTTTAAATTGGCAACCAAGTTTATCTCCAACATTGTTGCAAGAGAAATGGTTGTGAGAGATGTAAACTGTCATTTTAATCATGGGCAATGTTTTGGTAGATATGATTGGTTATGCTAAATGAAGCAAACAATAAACACACGCTTGAACTATGACAAGGAGCATGGTGTCAAACCGCAGTGGCAAGAAGAAATCAGCTGTTATTTTCAGTTTCTGAAAAAATATTGTTACCGACAGTTTTGAGAGGTAGAGCATGCATCATTGCTTATATATACTGATGGGGTATTTGTTACGTTTTGAAGGAATGATGAGATTGAAATGTTTTTCATAAAGCATGCATGCCTCTGGATTCTGAAAACCTCAAGTAAGAGGTGAAAGAATGATATATGTGGAAGGAGAGGATTGCTTGAAGAAAATGGAAAGTTGCTCAGCCAGCAGGAAATCTGAGAGAGGTTTACAATTAAGACAATGCTTGTATATAATGATAAGAGCATCTCTTGATTGTTGTTTATGCCTATCTTTGTAAGTTTTTATGCTCTTTACACCTAGATTATTTCTATTATCTTGTCCCTATGTTAGGTTTGTCGTTTGGGCTTATATTATATCCACAATTTTATATTTGTCGAGGTTTGTGTAATTTGTGGTTGTGGAAAATGGTGTTCTTGACTAGGCTCTAAGGCTTTTCAAAGATATGCCTCAATGAGATGTGATCTTTTGGGCTGCAATCATTACGGGAGATGCATAAAATAAGCTTGTTGATAAAGCTTTGGAGGTTTTTAAGCAAATGCCAAACGCAATTAGCTGGTATGGAGCCAAATTCAACAACCTTTGCCAGCACCCTCCCACTGGTTTTGTTCAGAGATTGTAGTTGTGAATGCTCGAATGCATGCAAAATGTGGAAGCATACAAAAACTTATGAGTTGTTTGAAAAAAATTACAGAACAAAATGTGGTTTCACGGAATACCATAATTGTCGAATATGCACACAATGGGCTTGTTAACAAAGCCTTGAAGATTTTTAAACAGATGCAACTGGAAATTGTAAAGCTAAACTTAACAACCTTAGTCAGCATTCTCCCAACATTTACCATTATGGGAGCTTTGAAACAGGGTATGGAAATCAATCAGAAAATACTCAAAAGTGAACTAGCTTCAGATACATTTGTTGATGTTACATTACAGTGTCGGGTGTCTCTTCCAGCCCGATCTCCTTTGCCCTAATGGATAAATTAAATGATAGCCATTGGCTATTTAATTTATGGTGATACCGATCATGAGGAGGCGCCTCATTTGATGACATTAATATTTAATTTTTGGTAACAAAGCCGACATCCTTAGGCGCGAACTTCATGAAGGGATGCGATTTCTTGAAGCCGACTTCTTGTGTGTTAGAGACACGACTTTTTGAAGGAGGCTGACTTATTATATTGGAGAGTCATCACATTTCATGAAGGCCGACATTACACTTGAAAGGATGCATCTATTGAAGTCTCCTCATTTGAATTGTATATAAGGAAGGTGCCATTCGATCATTCAAGCATTGAGTTTCATTTGTTCATATAGTTCGATATTCTCAAGTGCAAGCAAGAGTAAAGGAGAAATACATAATAGTGCAGATTGATATTATTGTAGAAGGCTGAGTTACTTCATTGTTGTGTTAGCATCAGATTGTGGTGCTCATTCTTGGCCTTAATATCGGCCTCTTTGTAAAGGAGACATTCATTGATATTCAATATATAAGTGATATATTGTTGTTGGGTTTTTCTCCCTCAAGTGGAGGGTTTTCCCAGGGTATATGCTGTGTTACTGTGTCTGATTTTGAATTAATTTTTTGCTCTTACATCTGATCATAAAAACTAACATGGTATCAAAGCAGGTATAAGGAAGATCTTGATCAGATTTAGTCAAGCAACAATATCCTTCATTCTCATTCTCACCTTTGATTGCATCGCTCTTATCGTCAAGATGGTGAACAGACTTAAGATCGAGGATAGACTTGAGGGAGCATCTAATGGATTTGGTGGAGAGAGATTCTAGTGTTCAAGTAATTATTGGAGATGATGCTAGTTATTCTGAGAAAGGAGTTGGGAGCTCCTCTCTTCACTTGGATTCTGACATTTCCTTGCAGTTGAGTGATGTTCTATTTGTTCCAGGTATCAAGTGAAACCTTGTCTCTATCCCAGCCTTGGAGGACAAGGGGTATCAAGTTGCATTTTCAGAAGGTAAAGTTCTTGCATGGCCAAAGAACTCAAATATCAAGTCTGCTCGGGTGATTGGAGTTTGTCATGAGAGCCTCTACAAACTTTGCACCCGCCCACTTCAAGCTCTATTGCATGATTCATCAAGTTCGTGTGAACTTTGGCATAGAAGATTGGCTCACTTTCACTTTCGAGCACTACCTACCATGGAGAAGATGGTTACGGGCCTTCTGAAACTCAACTAGGAGCATGAAGGCACTTGCAGAGGTTGTGCACTAGGTAAGAATACTAAAGGTCCATTTCATAGTAGTGAAAGTAGATCTAAATGTATTCTAGATCTTATTCATTCTAATTTATGCGGTCCAATGTCTGTTGCTTCTTTGAGTGGTTTCTTGTATTACATTTTTTTTTTATGACTACTCTAGAAAAACTTGGATTTATTTCTTGAAATCTAAAGAATCTGAGGAAGTACTTGAGCGGTTCAAAGAATTTAAAGCTCAGGTAGAGAACTTGTCTGGGAAGAGGATCAAAGTTCTGAGATCCAATAACGGAGGAGAGTACATTTCCACTAGCTTCTGTAACTTTTGCATTGAAGTTGGGATTAAGAGGGAGTTTTGTATCCCTTACAATCCTCAACAAAATGGTGTTGCTGAAAGGAAGAACAAATCTATTGTGGAAGCAACCAAAGCCATGATTCATGACCAAGACCTGCAAACCTTCCTTTGGGCTAAAGCATCTAGGACAACTATGTATGTTCAGAATAGAAGCCCTCACTGCATTTTGGAGAACATTACTCCCGAAGAAGCATTCACAGGGGTGAAGCCAGAAGTGAGTCACTTGAGGATCTTTGGTTGTCCAATGTATGTTCATGCATTGAAAGATAGAAGGACAAAGTTGGAACCTTCTGGCAAGAAGGGAATATTTGTAGGTTATAGTGAGACATCAAAAGCCTACAAAATCTACATTCCAGGTCAGAAGTTGATTGAGATCAGTAGGGATGTTACATTTGAAGAGGATGTTGCATTTAGGAGATCCAAGGGCACTCACATGGAGATAGACAATGAAGATCAAGAGCCTCCTCAGGATATGGAAGTTGACCATATACCTGAGATTCAGAGGGAGGTTCCTGAACCTAAAGAAGATGATGATCCAGTTGAGCCTTTGGAACCTACTGATGGGCCTACAGATATTGTGATTGGTCGAAAGAGACCTCTTTGGGCTAGGAAAACAATGCAGGAGGTAGAAAGGTTTGCAGCCCCGAGAGGAACATTCAAAGAAAGCAAGAGACCGCATAAATTTTCCAGCTATGTTGCATTGATGAGTCAAATCATTGAGTCAAAACCTTCCAGTGTTGAGGAAGCTACTAGTCAGCAAGTATGGAAAGATGCTATGGCTGAGGAGTATCAATCCATCCTCAAGAATGATGTTTGGGACATCATACCTAGACCTAAAGGTAAATTTGTTGTATCCCCTAAGTGGCTCTTCAAGATCAAGCATGTGACTGATGGGAGCATTGAGAAGTACAAGGCTAGGTTTGTGGCTAGAGGATTCTCTTAGAAAGAGGGAGTTGACTATGAGGAAACCTTTTATCTAGTTGCTCGCTATACTTCAGTTAGGACCATTATTGCTATTGCAACATCTAAAGGATGGAAGATTCACCAGATGGATGTGAAGACAACATTTCTGAATGGTGTAATCGAGGAAGAGGTATATATTGAGCAGCCTGATGGCTTTAAGGTACATGGGAAGGAGTCTCATGTTTGTAGGCTGAAGAAGGCTTTGTATGGCCTTAAGCAGGCTCCTCGTGCTTGGTACGAAAGGATTGATCATTACCTGATGAGCTTGGGTTTCTCCAAGAATGATGCTGATTCAAACCTATACTTCAAGGTAATTAATGGCGAAGCATTAATCTTGGTTCTCTATGTTGATGATTTAATTCTTGTTGGAGAAGATCACCTCATTATCAAATGCAAGAAGGAGTTAGCTTCTGAATTTGAAATGAAGGATCTTGGTCTCATGCACTACTTCCTTGGTTTAGAAGTATGGTAGAAGCCTGACGAGATCATTCTAAGTCAAAGGAAGTATACCATTGATATTATGAAGAGATTTGGTGTGATGGATTGCAAATCCATGTCTACGCCTATGGAGACCAACTTGCATAAGTTGAAAGAGGCTGTAGCTAGTTCAAATTTGATGGATTCCATGATGTATATGCAGTTGATTGGATTGTTTATGTATCTAGTCAATACTGGACCAAATATTTTCTATGCAGTGGGTGCACTTAGTCAGTTCATGTGTGAACCAAAGCAAATACATCTAGTTGTAGCAAAGCATATCCTGAGATACTTGCATGGCACAGTTGGATATGGCTTGAGATATTCTTTAGGTGTGGACTTGAAGCTGGATGGATATACTGATTTTGATTGGGTAGGGTGTGTTACTGATCAGAAGAGCACCTCTGGATGTTGCTTCAGTTTGGGGTCTGCTATGATATCCTAGTGTAGCAGGAAGTAGTCTTTTGTGGCATTGAGTACAACATAGGCCGAGTATATTGCAGCTTGTGTGGAAACTCGAGAAGCAGTGTGGCTTCAGAAGCTCCTTACAGGATTGTTTGGACAATCAATGAAGCCGACTGTCATTCATTGTGATAATCAAAGTTGTGTGAAGCTTTCTGTCAATCCTATGTTTCATGACATAACTAAACATGTTGAGATCAAATACCACTATATCAGAGATATGGTATTGAGGAAAGCAATCCAGTTGAAGTATATCAACACTGATGAGCAGACAACAGACATTCTCACCAAGCCTCTCTCTAGGATAAAGTTTGTGTACTTTCGAGACAAGCTTGGTATGGTGGAGAATGAAGCCCTAGCTAAGAAGGAGTCTCAGTATCAGTGACCTTCTTTAATGCATTTCTCTTTGAGAGAAATTTGAGGTGCAAGCGCTTGTTAATGCATTTCTCTTTGAGAGAGTTTTGAGGTGAAAACCCTTGTTTCCACCCTCTGGGAGTAGCCATGGTGGATGTCATGTGTGTGACTCCATGACAACATCACGTGAGAGAGTCTGTGATGATTTTCTTGTACTTGTGTTTTCACCCTCTAGGAGTAGCCATGGTGAATGTCACAATGAGGTGACAACATCATGTTAAGTGATGAGCACTTGTGCACATTTACCATACATGGGAGTAGCCATGATGGTTGATATCATGATGAGGTGATATTTCTTCTTTCCACATATGGGTGTAGCTATTGTGGTTGACATCACGATGAGGTGATATGTCTTATACAGCTGGAAGTATCCTCCCTAGTTGAGAGGGAGTGTTGATGTTACATTATAGCGTCAGGTGTCTCTTCCAACCCGATCTCCTTTGCACTAATTGATAAATTAAATGAGTCATTGGCTATTTAATTATGGTGATACCGATTATGAGGAGGTGCCTCATTTGATGAAAAATTAATATTTAATTTTTGGTAACAAAGTTGACATCGTTAGGTGTGAACTTCATAAAGGGATGTGATTTCTTGAAGCCGACTTCTTGTGTGTTAGAGACACGACTTTTTGAAGGAGGCCGACTTATTATATTGGAAAGTCATCACATTTCATGAAGGATAACATTACACTTGAAAGGACACATCTATTGAAGTCTCCTCATTCGAATTGTATATAAGGAAGGTGACATTCGATCATTCAAGCATTGAGTTTCATTTGTTCATATAGTTCGATATTCTCAAGTGCAAGCAAGAGTAAAGGAGAAATACATAATAGTGCAGATTGATATTATTGTAGAAGGCTGAGTTACTTCATTGTTGTGTTAGCATCAGATTGTGGTGCTCATTCTTGGCCTTAATATTGGCCACTTTGTAAAGGAGACATTCATTGATATTCAATTTATAAGTGATATATTGTTGCTGGGTTTTTCTCCCTCAAGTGGAGGGTTTTCCCATGGTATATGTTGTGTTATTGTGTTTGATTTTGAATTAATTTTCTGCTCTTACATCTGATCATAAAACTAACAACATTGTGAATGCCATGATACACAACATGCAAATATGGAAGTATACAAAAAGGTGTGAATTGTTTGACAAAATGTCTTAACGAGATGTTTCATGGAATGTGATGATTACAAGGTATGCATAACATGGTGCTCTTGATGAAAATTTGATGATTTTCAAAGAGATCTTTAACCGAGACGTGGTTTCATGGACTGCAATCTTTTCTGCATATCCACAAAATTGGATTGTTGATAAAGCCTTGGAGTTTTTTTTTTAGCAAATGCAATTGGTGGGTGTAAAATCAAATTCATTAACCTATGCACACCATTTGATTATCCCTTTTACCTCCTAAATATCCCATATCTTGAGGTTACCCTCCTTTCTTGACATTTGAAGAGTATATAGTTGTCTAGTATTTGCATACTTCAGAATTTTTTCTTGAGACACACCGAGGAAAGGATCATGGGATGTTGTGTGGAATTCACTAAGATGGACTGTTGATGCAAGAGCATCTGTGGTTGACCAGCAATTTTGCATCAACTAAAAATTATATTTTAATTTATTTTCCTAAGGTTGGTAGGTCATTTATTTGATAGGGTAATTTGCAAGGTTAGAGTTATTAGAGATCTAGTTTTCTGTGGAGGATTCTAATGTTGAGAATTTCCTCTTACACAAAAATTCCTATTTTTCATTGTTAAAATTTATTTATACACACTTGGAGTTTTGATATTAAAGGCATATTAACACCATTTGCATGGTTACTATTTTTTTTTATCACTAACCCCTGAATGTTTTTATTACTTTCTTTCTATTTTGGTCTTCCTTATCCTTTGGGGGGGAAAATAATTCTTACACTTTTTTCTCACATTACAAGATTCTCTTCTTGTTGGCATCTCTATTTCCAATACTAGATAATATTGTGAGATTGTTTCATTATCTTTCTCCCCTTTATTGTTTTCTCCTTCTATTGGCACCCTATTTTGTTGTCTCATTTTTCCCTATTTTTCTCTAATAGTATGCTCTTTTCCTTTTGTTTTCCCATTGGTTATAGCTAATCAGAGAGATTTTAAATGGGTTGTCTTTCTTGGGTTTGTGCTTTTGATGTTGCATCATTAATCCATCCTTTTATTTTTATACTTCAATCACTTCCCAAAATCAGAATTCCAAATTGGCTAAGTAAGACTGGTTGGATCTTACATAAGCACCAAGAACCTCTAACAGATTTCGTCCCACCCTTGGAAAAAGATAAGATAAGGTGATCAAAGGTTCCATAGGAACCAATAACCCTTGGTTGTTGGTTCCCATGGAACTCTCAACAAAGGAGTGTTTGGAAAGAAAAGTAGAATTTGTCAGAGTTTCTTTCGGTTTTGGGAAGAAAGGAACCCCCAATAGGTTCTTGTTACCTCTCCAAGCCTTGATAGATAGAGTAAAGAGTAGGATAGAAGGAGAGATGAAGTGAAGGAAAGGGTGAATTTTTGTTGGAGCTTTTGGTGGTTTTAGGAATCATTGGAACCCTCGACAGGTTCCCATTTCCTTCCTCCTAGTTGATGTCAATTATTTGCAAGTCAACAAGAGTTGACATTATGTTGTTTTCTATGCCTGCTTTCTTTGCAACCCCATTAATTCTCAACAACTCCTGCGACCTAACTTTGATTCATGACAATCCATGAAGAACTTGAATGAATTTTGACATGGATTCATGAAGAAAAATGGTGCCCATACTTCATTTATAACTCATAAACCCTCTTTTTGTTAGAGCGACCTCTCTAGGATGTGATTTAATGGATTTCATGGGCATTTCACTCATTCTTGCACCCAATCCCAAAAATCATCAATGATCAAGTATGGTAGGGGTCAAAAGAATTTTCTTTCATACCTCTTTGTGGCCAAATTGATTTTGTAGAAGACACTTGTTGTCTACGCATTAGAGGAGCTCATGGTTAGGGTTTCCTTTTGTGGCACGATTTTTTGACAACCTGTATGCCTTCTTGTTGTGGATATGTCGACCTTGGTTTCCATTTTTAGGAGAGGATAATATTTTTGGGATTAAGGAGGAATATTTACAAAACCAATAGAAAAAATACTCAAAGGAAGCCTTAAAATTTCAATTTCCATTTCTAGGTATGTTATTTTGGTAGTGTAACGATTTGGGTTTATCCCAAATTTATAATAATGTTTGTAAGCTTTGTAGATCAAGTGATTAATAAAAAAATCAACCTTCATTGAGTGTCCCCATGTCCATGGTGTGCATTACTAGATGCGTGTTGTTTTAGGAATCATTGGAACCCTCGACAGGTTCCCATTTCCTTCCTCCTAGTTGATGTCAATTATTTGCAAGTCAACAAGAGTTGACATTATGTTGTTTTCTATGCCTGCTTTCTTTGCAACCCCATTAATTCTCAACAACTCCTGCGACCTAACTTTGATTCATGACAATCCATGAAGAACTTGAATGAATTTTGACATGGATTCATGAAGAAAAATGGTGCCCATACTTCATTTATAACTCATAAACCCTCTTTTTGTTAGAGCGACCTCTCTAGGATGTGATTTAATGGATTTCATGGGCATTTCACTCATTCTTGCACCCAATCCCAAAAATCATCAATGATCAAGTATGGTAGGGGTCAAAAGAATTTTCTTTCATACCTCTTTGTGGCCAAATTGATTTTGTAGAAGACACTTGTTGTCTACGCATTAGAGGAGCTCATGGTTAGGGTTTCCTTTTGTGGCACGATTTTTTGACAACCTGTATGCCTTCTTGTTGTGGATATGTCGACCTTGGTTTCCATTTTTAGGAGAGGATAATATTTTTGGGATTAAGGAGGAATATTTACAAAACCAATAGAAAAAATACTCAAAGGAAGCCTTAAAATTTCAATTTCCATTTCTAGGTATGTTATTTTGGTAGTGTAACGATTTGGGTTTATCCCAAATTTATAATAATGTTTGTAAGCTTTGTAGATCAAGTGATTAATAAAAAAATCAACCTTCATTGAGTGTCCCCATGTCCATGGTGTGCATTACTAGATGCGTGTTGTTTATTTGGCCAGTTATAATCACATTATAAAACCACATTTCTACAATGGAGTCAAGAAAAATAATTGCATCATGAATTTAGTGCAAAAAAGGACATGTTTAAAAAAATTAGAACCAAAAAGGAGTTCTTACTTGCCCAAATGAGTGCTTTGAAGTTCCAAAAAGGGGATTTTTAGGTCTCAAAATTGCTACTCCATTTCCTAGATCCAAATCTCATTTACAAGGCAAAGGTTTTTATCATGCAAGTGAAATTGCCCCATCAACAAAATATTGGAGAACTATGAGCTAACTCTATGAGAGTGGGTTATATCTCCTACACTTCAAGCTTAGCTTAGACTTGGGAGGGTATTCCCAGGGGTATACCTTCATAGGTATTGAGATCACATATAATTTAACAATAATGAATTAAATGATAGCTAAACCCAACTTGCCTACCTGGCTCCAAAGACTATCATTGAACCCAATAAAACTAGCTATCTTTAAATGCCTATATATTTGATATAAATGCGCACACATAATCCACATGAAATATGTCTAATGAGTGTTCACTTGAGAATGATCCCCTATTTATACTGGTAGTCATGGATGAAAAGAAGGTCCTAAACCCATACTATTGGTTTAAGTTTGATTTGATGGTGTGTGAGATTGATCAAATGATTCCAAACTAGTGCATATTCATGGGCACAAAGTCAAAGTTATCAAATTGAACAACAAATTGGAAACACAAATATAATAGCTATGCATTCATATGCACCAAAATAATGAAAACAATGTACAAAACATACATAATCATCCATAAGAAAATTGCATAAATCCACTTGAAACATGCAAAAGGTCATTACAAGGTTTATGATATTTATAATACCATTACATTCACCAATTTCATGTTACAATCATTCCAACAAGTGTGGTAAGAGAAACTCTAGTTGAGAAGAGTCCCTTGAATATCTACAAACATTTATGGAGACATTCACATACAATATGTGATATGAAACATTTGTATCTACCTTTGAATAACATTAAATCTACTCAAAATGGTATGAGATGGAAAAGTTTGTGCTCTAGAAAGATTTGGTGGTCACATAGACATCTACAAAATCATATAATATTCAACCCCTTCTAAAATAACCAAAATTGCACCTATAATAATAGAAAGGTGTTGACCCTAATTTGCTACACTATAACAGTTCAAAATTCACAACATATGACAATTGTCGACTAGAATGGTCACTGTATATGGAAGAAGGATGATCTATAATTACTTTGGGTGGTTGTGTGAAGCAATGCCATCACTGCTAGTAGGTGGGGTGAATGGAAGTGGATGAGTAGTACAAATTTCCATCGTTGACACTTTCAAACACTAAAAATAAAGCATTGTAGGATTTATCATTTTCCTCCATCAATGCTTTGGAACCCATTGGGAATGTCCACTCGACGCCTCATTCCCTTTTCAACACCATCTCCTTCATGCTTTCCCTTTGTCTTAACACCATCTCCATATTCCTCTATCAGGGGTTCCATGGGAACTAGGAACCATGGTTCCTAATTCCTATGAAACATTCGATCACCTTATTACTTAGCCAACTAAAATATTTCACCACTTCCTTGACTTAGAAAATTATTAAATTTCCAAGACTCCAAAATGCTCCAATGCTCAAACGATATTCTTGCATGATAACTCTGCTCAAATGTAGATGCAAAATACAATGGAAAAAGGGTTGTATTTATAGGCTTTTCCAAGCATCTTGTGATGTGGCAAAGATCGACTGTCCAGATTCAAACAAGAGGGATGAATGGTGGAGATGGAGAGAATGAAGAAGAATGTTCCCTTGACCAAAGACAACATGCCAAATAGATGGAGGAATCTCTTGACCAAAGACAACATGCCAAATGGATGGAGGAATCAAGTGTGTGAGAAAAAGACCATGTTTTTGAAAGTTTGTTGAAGAAGTGTGAGGAATAAGCCATGTGTTTGAAGATAATTCTAATTAAAAATTAGAATTATTTAATTTCATGTGACCTTGGTGAGGTGGCATGAAAAGTTGTAGACATGTGCTTGAATTCCTAATCCAAGGTTAATGAAACTTAATTAAATAGAACAAGCTTATGGAAATTTGTTTATTTAATTAAATTAGAAGAATAGGATTTTAGATTTGGAGAATTAAAGGATATGAACTATATAAATAAATTGAGAATTTATTTATACGTAGTCGAATATTAATTAAATGTCTTGACCAATTTTAGGTGTATACATTTTGCTCCTTTTTGAAGTAGTGTGTTTACACATTGCTTCAAATAAAATTTTTGATACCGATGTCGAGAATTTTTTTTTTGATGCCTCAGACATTGATTTTCAATATTGACAGATATATGCCCCCTCGGAAGATAAATCAGTGAATTTTAGAATTTTTTAGGATTTTTTTTTGAAAATTTTGTTGGTTTTTTGATGATTTGATGATGATCTCAAAATTTGTGCTTCAAAAATGATTTATCTCCTGAAAAAATGATGTAGAAGTCAGCAGGTGATAATCTGATTAATTAAGGCCCCTTTGAAAGATAAAAATAAAACAACCCCATAAAATGCCATTTAATTAACCTTTAAAAGGTTAAAAAGTTGATTAGAAAGTTCATTTGTGTATTTTGCAATTTGAAAACTTTGTGAGTGAGAGTGATTGAGCAAACTTGGAGTAGAATGGTGATCCCTTACCACACGCACTGGTTCGAGTGATTCAGGTGGCACAACCGCCCAACAGTGTATGGACCTTTGGTGAGTACCTTGAAAACTACCTCGTATGTCATGTATTTTGTTTTTCTGCTTGTTTTGTTTTGAATTCATATTTTGAAATGTTTTAGCGCATTGATAAGATGAAGTAGCACATACATAGTCTGTTTTAGTGCATAGGATAGGCTAGCGCATAGGTGACCCGAAGTAGCACATAGGTTAATTGAATTAGCGCATAGGATAAAGTAGCGCATAAGGGACCCGAACTAGCACACTCATGAACTATTTTAGCACATCAAATAGTCTAGTGCATAGGGAAATTAGATTAGCACATAGATTAAATGGAATAGCGCATCGGGTATTTCGGCACATCGAGACTCTGTTCTGGTGCATCAGTGAAATGTTCAAGCGCATATAATAATTCGACACATTGTAGGTCTATTTTAGTGCATTGATGAATTTCTCTAGCTCATAGAGTTTTTTAGCGCATTTGAGCATTGTTTTGGAACATTGGGTAAATTTGATGTTTTTCTTGTTGAGACTCCTTGATTTCAATGATGTTTGATCGCGTCAGTCTATGATTTGATGATGATTGATGATTTTGATAGGTTAGATGTCCATTGATCTCATGATAGATGTGATTCAATGATAGGATGATGATAATTGACCTCATGATAGGTGAGGTGCATTGATTGATTTGATAAACCTCATGATAAGAGAGGCTAATTTGATTGATGAACCTCATGATAGGCGAGGCTGATTTGATTGATGGACCTCATGATAGGCAAGGTGCATTGATTGATTTGATAAACCTCATCCTAGGCAAGGTTGAATGATAGATTGATGCTCACAAGATTTGATCAAAGTCTCACCAGAGCTGATTAGATTGATAGTTTGATTAATTTTGATTGGTTGATTGACTGATTGATGTCGGTTGATTGATTGACTGATTTGCAATTTTGTATTGATAGGAGCCATTGACTAGTCTACGGATTAGGGAGCAGTTCCCGAGGACCTGGGATCTGATTCACCATTTGACACAACTTGAGACAACTATTATTGGATGATGTGAGTTATCATCTCTTATCCATATGCCCCAAATTATGATCAACAGGGGGTTATTGACAACCTTAGTTGAGCGGTGGCATAGTGAGCATAAAACTTTCCATTTTCCCACTAGTGATATCACGGTGACTCTTGAGGATGTGTATCAAATTCTGTGGATTCCGGTGGTTGGAGAGCTAGTCATATATGATGCTCATGAGTAGGGCGGGACTAATGCGCTATGATGAGATTTTCAGGATGATACGATTAGTGGTTACAAGATTTCATGGAGGGACATGGTTGATGCATACACCACATTGTTGTATGTTCTAGCCAGTTTCATTAGAGGGTTCCTTTGTCCTGACTGTAGGTTAAAGGGACTCTTAGTTGGATGGGGCAGGATCTTAGAGAGTATGACTGTGCATGGGATGAGATATGCATGAGGTTGTTGTATGCTAGCCCATCTTTACCATGATCTGCACCAGGTGGTCTACCTTTCAGGGGCCAGTCTATCAACGAGGGTCACATTGCTCCAAGTCTAGGCCTGGGAGCATATAGTAGTTAGTCGACTAGTAGGAGACAGATAGAGGCCAACCATGAGGCCCTATGTTGACATCTATGTTGGTCGACTTGCTCAGCCTAGGCTGGGAAAGCTAGAGTATTAGAGGAGGACACTCGATGATTTGGAGTCTGTTGTGTGGAGGCCCTATGTTGATTGCAAGCAGTGTCCAGAGGACGACACAGAGATGTCATTCTTGTGTCGGTCAATTTATTTGATTGACCATAGTCGATTTATTATCGAGAGATTTATGCTATTGAGAGTGTTGAGGCAGTATGGTAGGGTCCAAAGCATGCCCCAGGGAGTGGCCCACTATGCCCGTCGACGACAGGATACTACAGAGTGGGGGCCAATGTTGTCTTATGATGCAGCAGTTGAGCACTTTCAGGGATTACAGTTCATCCCTTGGGATGTTTGTCCAGATATTACTGATGCACCGGTATCAGCTAAGTATGCTCAGTATATGTTTACGCATCCCTTCCCACAAATTACGATTCTAGATGAGCTAACACCTTTGTTAGTGGAGTAGGTAGGAGGGCATGGGCAGAGGCAACAGAGAGAGGAGGCGGAGGAGGAGAGTAGCGATGATGGTGATGGAGATGGAGATGGTATTGATGGGGGTGATGATGGAGGCAATGGGGGAGGAGGAGGACTAGGTCCTGATGTTAGAGAGATGAGAATGCCTCGCAAGATGCAATCATTAGTAACCCCATCACAACAACAGGTACATATTAGACTACCATCACAGCAACAATAGATGTAGATTGTTGCGTTACAGGTGCAAGTTTAGATGTTGCAAGGACAGTTAGAGCAGGTACAGACTCTTCTCACTCAGGAATAGGGGCAGGTGCAGGCCCAACTTGCACAGATATAGGCCCAAGTGTAGGGGCAGGTGTAGGGACAGGTGTAGGGATAGATTTCCGCATTGACCACTAAGAGGGATGCACTGAGATGGTAGGCAGAGCAGGCTGAGGTCACTACCGAGAGGCTACAACAGGTTGCAACGGCTATGGGTACATTTGTTTATTTCAGAGAGATTTGTCGCACCGCTCAGGAGGTTGAGTTCTACAGAGGCCGATATCATGAGGTGGTTCCTCTCGAGCGGCAAGAGAGCTTTGCACAGTCTCAGTCTGGCAAGTCTCAGTCTCAAACTATTAGTGTGGGTGTTACACAACCATTGCCTGGAGATCAGAGAGATCCTGAAGCAGGTTTGTCGAGTGTAGGGGGAGGTATTGGTCTTGGGATGCCAACACCATCTGGGGGGAGCACGACATAGCTCTAGTTTATGATTTTTTGATGTATTTTTGGACATGTATACACTCTTTATTTAGTTGAGACATTGATGATGTACCTCTTGTTGTCATACTTTATGATACAGTTCCATTTTTTATGTATCTCTTCCTACCTTTGGATATCCTTGTACACTTTGACATTATGATTTTTGAGTTTATATGATATGCGGTGATGATTATGATCTATGTGTCTATATGATGTTATATGATGAATTTCTATGATGCATTTAATTTCTATGATGATGATGATATGACATGCTATAGATGCATTTAATTTCTATGTTTATGATGATGATGATATGACATGCTATGGATGCATTTAATTTCTATGTTTATGATGGTGATCTTGATGATATGATATGCTATGGATGCAAATGATGATGCAACTAATGTGTTATGATTCTATGATAATTTATGATTGATGCTTGTGATGGATTTTATTATGTCAATGATGCAATGAATGGATGAATGTTAGATGAAATGATTGTATGATGGTACCTAGTTCTATGTGTTTATGATGTTTATATGATGATGATGGATGATCCTATATGCTTTATGGATTTATGCAAATAATGTTTTATGCTATGTGATGATTATGTGATGTATGCAAGGATGATATGATAATGTGTGATTATGTGATATGCTTTATGGATTTATGCAAATGATGTTTTATACTATGTGAGATGGACTTGATTATGCCAATGATATGTGATGATATGTGATGTTCATATTGATTATGTATGGATGTAATGATAATGGGATGTAATGATTATATAAATGATGCATATGATGTTTTGTAATGATGATTTATGATTATGTGATGCAAATGATTATCTTAACTGAGTTTGCAAGACTTCAAACCTTTAGGGTCTTAAGCTTAAATGAGTGAATCTATCCAACTTCCAAGAGCTATGGGAAGGTTGTAATCAGTTGATTCTTTGTTAAATTAAGCTTCACAAAACTTGACATATTTCCCAATTCTTTTGGAAATCTGAAGAGACTCACTCATTTAAGTTTAGTGAACCACTTTCCTAATGCAACTATATGAAATGATTTTGAGATGTGATGCAAATATTTTTGTGTTTTCCGATGCAAATTTTATGATGTGATGTATGGATGGATAAATGATGTGATAATGTTTTCTAATGTATGCAAATGATGATGCAACTGATGTGCAATTATATGAAAATGATGTATTTTTGGAAATGTCAAGTGTACTCAATCCATTAGTGTAAGAGATAACATCATTGTTGCAGCTTTGGAAACTCCATAAATACAGATGCAAACTAACATGGATGAAATATACTCTAACCATGCAAAATTTGTCATTTGTAACAGCCGATTTGTTGTGCTTTTTATCATCATTGACCCTTTAAAGTGTTGAAAGTGAGTACAAGCATCAATGGCGTATTTAGACTATGATGACTTGAGTACTACTTCCATGATGTTTGATAGTGCAAGTTAACACAATCATCTAAGTATAATTAAACCGAGATGACTTGAGTATTGCTTGCATAAACATACAAGAGTTAACCGTTTTCCTATGCAAATTTGAAATGTCATTAGTGATACTTTGTAGAGCACATCCCACGACAATTTGCACAATAATAATGATCAACTCACAGACAGAAAACAAAGAAAAATTATACTCCTTCCTGGCTCCTCTAGTTCAATGCATCATTAAGGTGCTCCAAAGATATGATAGAAAAAATCAAAGTACAACAATTGAACATTTATGTTAGACGTGATAAAACCATGATTCAGAAGGAACATCATCCATTTTGAAGTTTGTTTTTGGTTTGATTGATTTGGCTTTTTGATTTTGATGGTTGATCTGTTACTGAAGGTGATTGATGTTCAATGTTGAGTTGCACTATGATCATGTTTGTTGTGTTTTTCCTACTGCTCTTTGTCTGTTGGTTCAAGCTCAAAGGTTATTGCCCCTAGTGAGTTTAGGATGTTTTTCCCCAGTCTAGGGTGAGACACGACCATGATGCCAGGATATGTACATGAAGCTCTTTCCAATGATAGGAAAATTTGATGGCGAAAGTGAATGGTCGACATACTCAAATAGATGGAAAAGCTAACCTATCACAAATGGTGCCTGTTGCTAGGTTTTCACTACTTGCTTTTATTGCACTTTTTTAGATTTTTATGATTTTTCATATTTTTTTGTATTTTTCTCTTTTTTGTTGTTTTTTGTTGTTACCAAGATGCCTGTTTGCTAGGTTGTCATCAAGGAAACCATTTTTTTAGGACATTTTCTGATGTTTTTGG
The DNA here is from genome assembly GCA_007258455.2 of Sequoia sempervirens. Taxonomy (NCBI): domain Eukaryota; kingdom Viridiplantae; phylum Streptophyta; class Pinopsida; order Cupressales; family Cupressaceae; genus Sequoia; species Sequoia sempervirens. Next base: position 40,336 of record VDFB02369962.1, on the reverse strand, counting down.
TATTTTTTAAGGATTTTTTCTAATACACTAGATGATTCAGGTGTAGAACTTCTTGAGGTGTAGGGTATTGAGGGGTTCATCAAACAAATCCCCTTCAGGTGTGGACAACTAATATGCTCCTGATCCAAAGCTAAGATAATGATAAAGGGACTTGGCTAGTTTTGTTCAAATTTCCCCTTCTTCTCTCGATCTTGCTGGTTACGGGGGTTCTCTTTTAGGACTAAATCACCCACTTGAAATGTTCTAGGCTTGACTCTATGATTGTAACTTTTGGATATCCTTTGTTGGTATGCTTTCAAATGGTCCACTGCATGTTGATGACACTCATCTAGTAGTTCCAATTCCGGTAACCTAGACACTCTGTAATCCTCATATGAAATGATCCCTTTTAGTGACACCTGAAGTGATGGTAGTTCAACCTCAATAGGTAGAATGGCCTCTGATCCATAGACTAGGGCATAGGGTGTTGCTCCTATTGGGGTGCAGATACTAGTTTTGTAAGCCCATAAAGCAGGGTTTAGTTGAACATGCCAATCAAGTCCAACATCATTGACAATTTTCTTTAATATTTTTAGGATAGTCTTGTTTGAGGCCTCTGCTTGGCCATTTCCTTGGGGATAGTATGGTGTAGAAAATCGATGTTGTATATGGAACCTCTCATAGAGTTCTTGGACATATTGATTTTTGAATGGTTTGTAGTTGTCCGTGATAATGGATTGAGGGATTCCATACTGATAGATGATATAATTCAGGATGAATGATGAGATTTGCTTTCCTATGATGGTGGTTAGGGGAATCGCTTCAATCCACTTTGTGAAGTATTATGTGGCTGTGATGATAAAATTGTGTCCATTGGATGAAGATGCATGAATCTTCCCTACGAGATCCAGTCCCCACTAAAAAAGGGGCCATGTTGATGCAAAAGGTTGAAGTTCTTGTGCTGGTGCATGGATGAGATTGCCATGAATTTGACACTTTTGGAATTTATTGGTGAACTGAAAAGAATCCATCTCCATAGTCAGCCAGTAATATCCCAAATGGAGGAGTTTCTTGGCTAAGGTTAAACTACTTGAATGAGTTCCAAAAACACCTTCATGAACCTCCCGTAAAGCCATTTCAGACTTGTCACATTCTAGACATCGGAGGAGAGTTCTGTCAAGACCTCATTGATAAAGGGAATTTGTGATAAGGGCATGTTAGGCGGCTTGACGAATGAAGTTTCATTTTTTATTTCGGGATAGGTCGGATGTGAGGGTATTGTCTTTTAGGTAATTATAAATTTTCCTGTACATGGAGGTGTCAGCCTTGGCTAGATGGTAGATGACTTGAGATTTAGGGTTGTCATAAGATGGGTTGAATAGTTTTTCCACCATGAACTCTTAACAGGCTCGTTTCTCCAGAATCTGTAAGAGAGAAGCAATGGTTGCCATTGCATCAACAACTTTGTTGTCACTTCTAGGAATATGCTCAAATCTTATTTCCACAAAGTACTTTTTGAAGTCATCAACCATTCTTTTATAAGGCATCAACTTGTCATCCTTTGTTTGATAATCATCGTTTACCTGATTAATGACCAGTTGTGAATCCCCATAGACATGTAACTTTGTGATCTCCCACTCAACTAATACTTTGATTCCAATGATCAATGCTTCATATTCAGCTGTTGTTGGTACAAGGAAACATCAGTCTATAGGATTTGGGAATGGTATGTCCTTGTAGTGAGATAAAAAGATTCTATCACCTGATCCATGTTGTGTATAAGAGCCATCAAAGTACAAAACCCATTGTTGTGTTGATATTGTTAGGACATCAACATCTAGAAACTCAATGTTCATTGGATGATTGTTTAGCAATGGTGCTTCAACTAACTGATTTGCAATTGCTTGTCCTTTGATTGCCTTCCTATCGACATATTGGATGTCAAATTCACTCAGCATCATGACCCACTTAGCTATTCTTCCAGTTAGATTAGCTTTGCTAAGAAGGTATTTCAGTGGATCTATCTTGGCTATTAACTTGATGGTATGGGTTAGCATGTAGTGTCGTAATTGTTGGGTAGTGAACACTATTGCTAGACAAGCTTTTTCAATGAAGGTATAATTTATCTCATAGGCATTTAAGGTTCTGCTGATATAATAGATTTCCCTTTCTTTTCCTGTTGAATCCTCTTGTGCTAACAAGGCTCCCAATGATATCTTCGTTGTTGCTATGTATAATAAAAGTGGCTTCCCTTCTGTTGGTGGTATTAAGACATGTGGACTCATTAGATAATTTTTTAATTGGTTGAAGGCCCCTTTACATTTCTCATCCCATTAGAAAGACACATTCTTGTGTAGCAAGTGAGTCAAAGGATGGGTCTTGTTTTCCAATTGTGAGATAAATCTTCAAATTGATTGGAATCTCCCTTGCAGAGATTGTAGCTGACTGATGTTCTTGGGTGGCAGAATCTCCATGATGGCCTTAACATTTGCATGATCTACCTCAATGTCATTTTATGAAACTATATATCCCAAGAGTTTGGATGAAGTCACCCCAAACACACATTTCTTTGGGTTCAGTCGTACATTGAACTTTTCCAGTCTGGTGAAGATTTTATCTAGGATCTCTAGGTGTCCTTCTCTGGTGTATGACTTGGCTAATAGATCATCCAAATAGTGTTCCATGAAGGAATGCATCATATCATGAAAGATTGTCGTCATAGCCCGCTAATAAGTTGCTCCTGTGTTCTTCAACCCGAATGGCATGATGTTCCAACAAAAGGTTCCCCACAGACATGTGAAGGCTATCTTATCTTGATCTTCAGGTGCAATTTTTATTTGATTATAGCCGAAAAAACAATCCATGAGTGACAACATGCCATGCCTTGCTGTTAGGTCCACAATGATGTCAATATTGGGTAGGGGAAAGTCATCTTTTGGGAAAGCCTTGTTGAGATCCTTGAAATCTATTCATATTCTGATGCTCTTGTCTAGTTTTGAAATAGGAACAATAATTGATATCCATTCGGCATAGTCAATTGGTCTAATGAACCCAACATCCAATAACTTCTTCAGTACTGCCTTTACCAATATGGCAATATGTGGATGCATTTTACTTAACTTTTGCTTGATTGGTTTTACCCCTGTTGGTAATGATAAATGATGCATGATGAGTTCTACATCAATCCCTAGCATGTCGGCATATGACCAAGTGAAATTGACTTGTCTTTCTGTGAAGAATTTGATGAAGTTTAATTTTTCTTGATCTGTCAAAGATTCTGCTAGATGGACAGTCTTTATTGTTTCTTCATTGCCGATATTGATAGACTAAGTAGGTTCAACCAATACTTTACATCGTTCCTAAAAGTGTTCGGGGAGTGTGTCAAATCTTCCATCCTTCAGCGCTTCAAAGAGGTTTTCACCGTTGGATACACTCTTTATTTTTACTTCTTCTAAATTTGATACTTCCATTGAATGGTTTTCACCATCAAATATATTCCTTGTATCATTCATTTTGTAGCTGGAAAATTTGACACTCTCCTGGTTGGAAGCTTCGTTACGATGTTCAATGGTGGAATCTATTTTGGGATTGGTGGAATAGAGGAAGTTAACAATGGCCTCATCATTTGAAAAGATGGGGATATCAAACGGCTCAGTTTGATCCCAATCTATGAGTTCAGGATGTACTAGGGGTAAGGGATTGTTAGATTGGTTAAGGTCAAATGCAGTAAGGGTCCCGATGGTAATCTCTTCAGATTTTCCAATAGTGAAGTCCATGTCTATAAGGTAACTCTCCTTTGAATTATCTGTTTTGATCCAAGTCTGGTCGTCTTCGCTAGAGTCATCAATATGTTGTGATCCTATTTCAAGCGGTATGTAACCTAAAATTTGACCCTCCTCATGTATGGGTGTATACTTTTGTACCACATCAATTTCCTTATTGTGACAAGACTCTTCAGATAGAGAATCCCACTCATATTCATCTAAATCAACTTCATGATCATCACTATCTTGTAGTTGTAGGATTCTTTCAACAACTTGTTGTCTGGTTTCTTCTCTTGATTCTTCTTTATAACCCAATCCTATTTTATCCTTGGCTTGCATTGTGATAGGTTGTATCGGTTCTATGATGCCTTATTTCCTTTTACCGATAGGACCTTTTACCTCGTATCCCATCTTTTCTAGGATGATATTTCCTTTTCCGTATTGCTCTGTTTGCACACTTGAGGTGGATGCTTGTGATGATTCTTCATATTTGTATAACCAGTTTAAAACCTCATTGTCGTCTAACTCATCCACTAATGTTCCCGCTCTTACAAAGGTTCCATCAAATAGTGTGGTGGGTTGTGATGATTGTTGTCTTGATGTTGATGGTTGTCCATGTGATTTAGGAGAAGAGGAAAGTTGTGATAAACATGAGGATTGCTCAAATGAGTATTCCCCCATACCTTTATCTTTTAGTTGGATCTTGGCCACTTGTTTCGATAAGGACTCAAGTTGACTTTCTTGATCTTGTGTAGTAGAACTACAAACACCTTTTTCTTTTGATTGATCCTTTATCTCGGGATGGTTTGACAAAGAATTTGATGTACTTTATTTACTTGAGGGAGTGGAATCACTGATACCCTTATCCTTTGATTGCTCCTTTTTCTCAACCCATTTTGACAAGGCATTTAGTTGTTTTCCATCACTTGATGAACCTTGAGTTGGAGCTTCCCTATCATGTGGTACAAAAGTATCTTGGGTAGTCTTAAGGGTGTTACAATATTGGGGGTTGTTTGAGTCAGCTGCAATAGTGATTTCCTGCCCATTGAAAGGGAACTTCAAACGTTGGTGATATGTGGATGGCACTGCTTGCATGTCATGAATCCAAGGCCTTCCCAAGAGTATGTTGTATGTTACCTTCCCAAGAGTATGTTGTATGTTAACTCTTTGTCTAACACTTGGCATACTATATCTCTAACAACTATTCCCACTTGAATAGGTAGCACTATCAACCCTTGTGAAGATCTATCCTCGTCATCATATGCTTTTATTGTGTTTTTCCTTCTAGGATCAATAACATTTTCTGAATAGCCTAGTGCATGGAATTTTTTTGAAGTATCGATATTCAGGCCAACTCCTCCATCTATTAGAACACGTTTAACGAGGTGTTTGTGGATTAAGAGCTCAATGTTGAGGGCAATGTTGTGTAGATGGTTGATAGAAACATCATCATGTTCTGAAAATGATAAGCAATGTGGTGTAGTCAAATGTCCCACCATAGTCTGGAATTGGCAAACCTTTAGATTGTTTGGTACCATGGTGGCGACTAGAGCTTGTTCCAAGATTTCCTTGTGAGGGGGTGAAATCTTGAGAAGTTCTAATATGGATATTTGGGAGGGTATTTTCTACAATTGATCAACAATGTTATACTAAGTTGTAGGGATAGCAGTAGTTGCTTTGGCCGTTGAAGGGGTAGCTCCTTTCAATGTTATATATCTTGGCTTGTCCTTGTGTGATCGAATTGATGGGTGTGTTGTCTTGTTTCTCTCTAATTTTGATAACATTGGTTTGATTATCATTTTCAATGATGTCGTTGAAAAAATTTATGGGCACAAGGTCATTGATTTGATGTGAGGTAATGTGAATATCGTGATGTTGATTTTCAATTGCAATGATGTTTTGTTCATGTTGAATGGTGTTGTCATTTTTTGGGTTATCAATTGCATTAAGATCTGATTTGTCATGGGTTTGATCATCAATCACCTCAATATGTAGAATGGTGATGTCATAGATAGTTTATGTTTTTGCCTTTGGTATTTGAAGAAGAAGATTCCCCTTTTTCGTAGTTGGGTAGAGGGTTCTTGAACGCCCCATGATCATTGTTTGTTTGGGGCCCTTCTACAAATATTGTCTTGTTGTCAATTAAGTTTTGTATCAAGTGCTTCCATTGCATGTAGTTGTTGGTTTTATGTCCTTTGTTGTGATGAAAGTCACTTTTGTGTGTGTGTGAAATGTGGGAATTGTTAGTAAATCAACACAAACCTTAATGAAATGAATTATATCAAAGATTTGAATCAAATAAACTACTCTATTTTGCAGCTAAACAAATCTAAATTAAGAACGTCTCATTGTCCTCTATTCTCAAGGATTTATTAAACCATTTGGCCCTCAAATTTCTATGTGCTCTATGGTTGTTAAAATGACAACTTGAGAAATGAGATAATATTCAACATACAAACCAATTAAGTTTCTACATGAAATAATATGATGAAAATGATAATGGATACTATGATGAATGGATAATGGTGTTAGATTATACAATGTAAATGATATGATATGAAGCTAAGATGATTCTACATATGCTCAAATGCTAACTATGAATATGCTAATCTAAAATGAAACTATGATGCAAAGGATGACATAAAATGCAACTATGAAGCAAAGTGTGATTCTAAGATGTAACTATAAAACAAAACATGATATTAAATGTAACTATAAGACTCCAAAATTCTCCAATGCTCAACTGATATTCCTGCATGATAACTCTACTCAAATGTAGATGCCAAATACAATGGCAAAAGGGTTTTATTTATAGGCTTTTCCAAGCATCTTGTAATGTGACAAAGATCAACGGTCTAGATTCAAACAAGAGGGATGAACAATGGAGATGGAGAGAATGAAGAAGAATGTTCCCTTGACCAAAGACAACATGCCAAATGGATTGAGGAATCAAGAGTGTGAGAAAAATACCATGTGTTTGAAAGTTTTTGAAGAAGTGTGTGAGGAATAAGCCATGTGTTTGAAGATAATTCTAATTAAAAATTAGAATTATTTAATTTCTTGTGACCTTGGTGAGGTGGCATGAAAATTTGTAGACATGTGCTTGAATTCCTAATCCGAGGTTAATGGAATTTAATTAAATAAAACAAGCTTATGGAAATTCGTTTATTTAATTAAATTAGAAGAATATGATTTTAGATTTGGAGAATTAAAGGATATGAACTATATAAATAAATTGAGAATTTATTTATACCTATTCGAATATTAATTAAATAACCAGTATTTAATTAATTAAATTTCTTGACCGATTTTAGGTGTATACAAAAGGAACTAATTTCCCTCAATCAACAATTATTTCCTTCACCCAACTATAGAAACATTGGTATCCTTCTCATGTGCATACACTTATGATTGCTATCAAGAGATTTAATGCAAGCTCCACAATTAACCTTGCCATTGTATGGAAACCGCAAAAAATACACCATTACACCACCATACATCTCACCATTTATTTCCTTAGTAGTTGGGGGAAAGTTTTGAAAACTTAGGTTAGCACCAAAAGAAAATTTGGTATTTTCATACCTATTGACCTCCACAGGTGAATTGAGGAAAAAGGAAAATACCTCTAGTTCACAATGCAAATAAAAATATGCCTCTTCATTGATTTGATATTCCCAAGGAGAAAAATTGAATCCTCTAGAAACTCAAATTGAAAATGTTAAAGTTTTGGCATATAGGAAACATGAGCACCATGTTGATCATCAACTTAGAAAATTTAATACTACTCAACACCATTGCAAAATGTATGTCACGCCCAAGTGAAATAATCCAAATCAAGCACACTCTTATCCACAATATGAAAACCTACATCTTCATCATGAATAAAATCCTCATATTCAATTTATCTCACTTGTGGAACAACAAGAAACCAACATACCTCACTATCATCTATGTTGATACAATATTCATTAGCACAAAAACTTGTATTACGAGACACTTCTTGAGAAGATATAAATTCTTCAAATTGTTTCATTATTTCAATCTTCTCCTAGAAACTTGTTGTGTGGCACATGTGTTGCTACAATCAAACCCATGGCACAAAACTCCTTCCACATTCAACTTTGTAACAATATTTTCATATGATCCATTTAAGTGCACTATGCATGAGGAAGAAAACATGTTGCACACCAAATAAAGAGGCTCCAATATGAATCCATATGATCACCCACTTCACAATATTCAAGTGCAAACTCTTCATATTCAAAATCATCAGTTGTATAAAAACTTATCTCTATCTTTATCTCTTCATGTACAACTGTGTTCATGTGATGTTCATACAAATAATCAATAGAATCTTCAAATTAAAAAAAAAGAATAAAAGAAGGTAAGAGATTAAAAAAGAAGAAATCTTCTTGTTCACCATTTGTATCACCAACATGTGAATGCATTGTATAATCAAGTACTAAAGTTGATTCATCTAATGATTTATTTGCATACACATCTTCCTTATTGTCCATGCTATTGAAAAAATACCAAGGTCATTTCTCTCATTCACAAAATAGAAATCACCATTGATTTCTTCTCTATAATCACCCATAGATGACTAGTCTAACTAAAGGTAGATGCATACACTGTCATCTTCAATTGTACTTCTATCATACCATGCATCAAAATATTCTTCTACCTACCTACAAACACAATAATCACTTGATATTGTGCTTCCACTTGATGTCACCTCCATTCAACCATTGTCATTAACATGTTCATTGCCATCAACTTTTGTTATTAAGGATAAATATTTTGCAATCAATATCCTCGCTCATTCCATCAATGAAATCAAGGCATCTATATGCTTGCGTTATATTAACCAAATTTAATTCTTCCTGTATTAAAATTTAATTAGCTTCACAAGATTCAAGGAACATATCAATACAAGAAGGTGTATTAGGTTTTAAATCATTTGTGATCCTAGAAAGGGCAACAAAAACCCTATGACTGAAATCCACACTAAAATCTCCCACTTTCCATCTAATGTCTACAGTTCTCCAATAAGAGCAACAGGTTCTAAAATGAATTCCTCTTCAAATGCAACCAAAAAATGATTCCAAGAGGCAATTGAGTGCTCAAAGAAACCATCATACCAATTCTTTTCCTTTCCCATCAATGACCTAACAAAGAATCTCATCCACATGTCCTCATCTTCAAACTTATATTTTTGTATGAAATATGAAAATACCTTGACATGTGCCTCCCCTTGACCACCATCATACCTATTGAACCTTGGCATCAATCTATAAATTGGAGATCTCATTTTTTCATTTTATAATTGACCCAAGAAAAGTAAAGCTACATGTAAATGGGATCAATTGGAACAATAGGGGACTGGAAAACCTATTTTTTTGTAATAGTATAGTATCATTGTGATCATATGGCATTGATTTTTTCTTCACATTCCATTTTGAGCTCATTGAGCTCATGTATCCTTGACATGTTTTTAATTATGGATGCTTGCTGGTTTGAATGTGGATTTTTATTTTGTGTTGGGTTGTATGAATTTAGCATGGGGCTCATCCTCATAATATTATTGGATATTTTCTTTTTCATAACATCTAGGGTTTGAATTATATGTTACATTTGCTGATGTATCCCTTGATCAAATAATTCCACTCTAGCCAATCATAGTTGGTTACAAATAATTATGTAGGGTAGAAAAAAGTAGTAAAACAAATAATTTGTTTCTGTACCAAGAAATAAACCATGCTTCAAATTTTGGAAGGAGAATAGAGTACCTTGTCCTTAGTTGCAGTCACTTGATATGTGTTCATGAAACATTAAAAATAACCAAAACTTTGTTATTGGATAACAAGGTTGCCACCTCACAAAAGTGAGGAAATCCCTAAAACACACAAACTTCGAAGGCAAAAATTTGATTTTGGGTTGTAGGAACCAATAGAGTCTTCAATATCTTTTCAAACCAATAAACCTTGTCATTCTTCAAGCACCATTTTATTAGAAAAAGTTGACAATATTCCAAAATTTTACCCAAACAAAATGATTTTTTTACCTCTAAAAACACCAACAAACCACCCTTAGGTTCTCCTTGACAATGAATTCATTCTATTAGGTCTCAAAATCGCTACTCCACTTCCTAGAACCAAATTTCACTTACAAGGTCAGGGTTATCATCATGCAAGTGAAATCATCCCATCAAAAAAATAATTCTGGACTTTGAGCTAATTCTACGAGAGTGGGTTATATCTCCTATGCTTCATGCTTAGTGTAGACTTAGGAGGGTATTCCCAGGGGTATACCTTAATGAGTTTTGAGATCACATATAATGAACAATGAATTAAATGATAGCTAAACCCAACCCACCTACTTGGCTCCAAAGACTATCACTGGACCAAGTAAAACTAGCTATCTTTAAACCCCTATATTGTGCACACATAACCCACATGAAATATGTTTAATGAATGTTCACTTGAGAATGATCCCCTAATTATTTTGAAAGTCATGTATGTACAAAAGGTCTTAAACCTATACTACTAGTTTGTGTTTGATTTGATGGTGTGTGAGACTGATCTTGAATGATTCTAATCCTGTGCTTATTCATGGGTATAGAGTCACAAATATCAAATTGAACAACACATTAGAAATAAAATAAAAAAACTCTGCATTCATATGCACCATAATAATGACAACAATGTACATAACATACTTAATCATACATAAACATGCTGCATAAATCCACTTGAAACATGTAAAAGTTCATTACAAGGTTTGTAATATTTGAAATGTTATTACATTCACAAATTTCAAGTTACAATCATACCAACAATTTTGATAAGAGAAAACCTACTTGAGAATATTCCCTTGAAGATCTATAGGCATTCATGGAGACATTCATATACAATATGTCATGTGGAAAATTTGTATATGTAGACACGCAAAATTAGCATTATGCATTCAATCAAAATCACTCATCCATTCATCAGGGTAAATCCATCAACTTGAATCAAATAAATCAAACTTGATCCTATCATCATCTCTTTGATTAAATAAATCAATCATTTATTTAATTAAATCTCAAATCATCATTCATCTCCCTTTGATTTGATTTAAATCCCTAAATCAAGTCAAAGTGGTCAAATCAGCCTAATCATCATCCTAGCTAATTAATCCTGATCTAATGCTAATCTCATCCCACTTGCATTCTCTAGATTTGGCCACTTGCACATGAAATTGCATTTAATTGATTTATCAAAATCTTTATTTTCAACTTGGCATAAAGGGAGAATATTCTCCAAGTTTGAATTTCCCCCCAAGTGGACATGTACACCCAACAGAGCATTTATGAGGCCTTACATGCCTCTTACATGTCCCCTTCCAAAGTAAAACTCAGCATTCATTGCAAATTTGAATTCAAATTTCCCCCTCTTGGGCACTCTTCCCAAATCTTGCACATACATCAACCAATCACATGATGACAAGTGTCCTCCTATCATTGGCTTAATCTTTAGTCCCACATTGGTCCCTCTTCAACAATCTTAGCATTTGAAATCTTCAAATAGAGGCTTCAACATTAAGCAAATCCTCCACAATTTTATGCAAGGTTACTCTCTTCATTTGAGATTTGATCTTGTTCATCATCACTCCACCATCTTCATAGCATTTTCATCTTGAGCTTTGATCAAGGATTGGGAAAGGGTCACTAGCACATGTGACACCAATCCAACATGGAATAAGTGTTTATCTTGCTTTTAAAATGTCTTCTTGATGCTGTTTTTGTTACTTGTGGCATTTATTTAGCATAGATATTCTATTTCATGGAGGTATTTACAGATTTGTGTGTTTAGACTAACATTTCTAATGAGTATTTGAAGCGGTCTTACATGCAGATTTAGGGTACTTCATCTTGGCGCTAGAAGGAAAAGTGAAAGGTACAAACGAAGGAAAAGTGAAGGCAAAAAGGTACAAGGAGGCGAAAAGTCAACAAAGAGAAGGCTATCAAATGAAAACCAAGGAGGGGAAATTCTTTTTTGAAAACACAATGTGTTTTTAAACACTTTGGTGTTTGATCAACACTACCTCATGAAATTGTTTTTCTTTTCGTTTTAGAACACTAATTTTCGTTTGGGTCTAAAATGAACAATTTGATTTTCATTGCAAAGGACTTAAAATGAATCTTAGGACAAACTTACTAGAGTTCGTTTTGGGTTAAAAATTGAACAAGCAATCTTCATATTTCATTTGGTGCTTAAAACGAATTCACAATTGCTTTGAAGGGTATAAAACGAACAAGTGTTTGAATTGTGTGATTGTCTTTTGAGTACGTATCCTCTCCCCTTGCACTTCGTGCGATCTAGGGTGCAAGAGAAACACTCAAAATACATTTTATTGCTTTGAAACACTTCAATTTGGGCTTAAAATTGAACATCTTGTGCGAGTGTGAGTAGGGGCATTTTATTACATTCTCTTTCTTTTGTGCCATCAAAGATCGATCGAGATTCGGATTGTGTCTTTGCTCGCTTTTGTTTATCTTAGAGGCCTGCCTTGGGAAAAGTACTCACCCAAGGGGCGACTCAACCGTAACACTCTAAAGCCAAGAGTATTTCCAGTAGGGATATAAATGGGGTTTTGGTTAAGCGCCATAATCAGCGGTTGGCTCGACAAGATGGATCGAAGGGGACTCTTGCGGTATGGTCAATCTCCATGAGCGGAAAGTCCTTACTAGAACCCATGTGCTAGAATTTTCCAAAATCCTTAATCTATTTGTTGGTGCAAGAGCGGTGGTTCTAAAGCCACCCCACACTCTTCACGGTCTTCTAGTAGAGATGGAAAGCATGCCATGGGAGTTTCATGGGTGTTGATGTAGCTGCCAGATTAATGATAATGAGTAGTGGAGGAGCCGTGGGGTCAAGCATCTAACCATCCGCTAGAGATAAGCGTAGCTAGACTTGTCCAAGTGGGAATCCAACAAATATAGTCTTACACATCCATAGGGCTTGTAATTATTCTTTGTTTGAAAACACAGTGTGTATTCGAAAACATTTTGCAAACAAACATTCAACATGATTTTCAAAATTTCAAACCCTCTTGAAGACAAATATCATTGACTCAATCCATATGTTCTTGCTTTCCTTGATTCACGTAGAGGTTCCTAAGCATTGGATTATACCTCAATTTGTCTTCTTGAGTAAACAATAGGAAAACCCTTGCCTTAAGTTCATTGAATTTCCACATAAAATATCTTGTGGGGTTTAAAGAAATTAAGACATTGGACATCTTAGTTTGAAACTTTAATCAAAGAGAGTGTTTTTGGTAAAATAAAGCCATTAAGCAAAGATAACAAATTGGACCCCACACATGTGCTTGATATCCTTGGTCATATTGGTCTTTTGATTGCTCTTAGAGAAAAGTGTGTTCTTCAATACCTTGGCCTAGTAAACAAAGTCTCTCTAAGTCTCTTAGGATCAAAATCAAACACTTCATCCACCTCAAACATTTATCAACATCATCCCACAAACAACTTTAGAGCTTTGAAAGCGTCATTACCTAGACTTGGGTACATTTCCAAACCAAATCAAAATCATTTGTTTAGTTAGGTGTGTTTGGATGAATCCTTCCACGCACACTTAGTTAAATTATCACCTCTTTGAACAAGTTCATCCTAAGATAACATCCAACATTTTAGGGTTTACAAGTTCATCATCCACATCAAACAATCAAAATCAAAATCCCTAAGTCTAACATTGATCCAAAGTTCTTAAACGTTCATCACTCATCATTTACACATTTCATCCTCCATCTCATCATTAGTCCTAAGAATCTTAGAGGTCACTTTCGTAACAAGGTCAAAATACAAGAAGAACATGGAATATACACTTGATCCATACATCTTGAGTAATCTAAATCAGTTGAATCTTCAAAGCCTTGCAATGCCTATCAATCATCAAAGTCCATACATGGGATCATTACCTTCGACAAATGTCAATGGTACAACAAGTGTGAGTATGCCCAAGTCAAAGTTTGGAACACATTTCCCAATGATAGATCTAAGTCCAAACCTACAAATCCACCAATCGAATAATCAATGCATGAGCCTTGAAACGAACAATGGCATTCCACCAAATCCCTACAAACCAAATGTGAACGTACCAAGTGCAACTTTTCGAAACATGAATCCTAACTCGAAAAACTTTGGAAAAATGATTCCCAATACCAACAATGTTCATCCTATCATGCCAAATCTAAACATCATCCCAAATCAAAACATTATCCAAAGTCAATTTTCCCATAATCCCATTCAAAAACTGCAAGCATGCATCCCAAATCCACTTAAACAAAAGCCAAATCAACTATCTCAAGTGAATCAAGATCAAAATCAAGAAAAAATTTGGCGAGATCAAATTGCGGAACTTTCCAAAATAGTTGAAGCATTACGCCAAGGGAAATCTCCACCACCATTACCTACATCATTCCTTGGTTTAGGGCTTCCCCCTTTACCTAACACCAATCATGCCATCCAAATCAATCCACCTAACATCAATCAAACCATCACGACAAATCCTTTGAATATACCATCGACATCACACCAATGGATGGTATCTAATCAAACAACAACATTGATCCCAAATCAAAATACGGTCTCCCAAGGACCTATCATCTCGGTCATTCCAACCATCACTATCCCTTCAATCATTCCAAACACCACTATCACACCCATCACATCTCAACCCCTCACTACCATGATCGCTCCGAGCGTATCTCAAACACTTGTCACTACATCCAACATGATTCTAAATCCACCACCACCCCCACCACCACCAATTTCCACCACATCAATCCAATACAACGCGACATTACAAGCTGCTTTTCAAAAGGGATTCCAACAATATCTAGCCATGCAACAAGCAACACAAGCTCAAAGTGTAAAACAATCCTCTCAAGTTGCCCAAGCCTCTCAAGCTACCCAACCAACACAAGCACAAACACAAAAGATGACAACTATTGAAAACAAGGATCAAGATCAATCCATCACTGAGCACACGTTTACTTCATCTAATGATCAAATCAACATATGTCAAGAGTCACTTTTGAATCACGATCAAAATCCACCAACAAAAATTGACAATGAGCCAATTCAAGAAATATCAACATCACTTGACTTTATGGTCGAAGACATTCACAATCTCTCCACTGCAATTGTCAAAAACAATGATCAAAACCTCTCCATCAAGGAGCACATTGACGATATATCTACACAATCCGATGATAAACTCACCATACATCAAGAGCCACTTTTTAGTGATCTCTTTCAAGGAGTGTTAGGGTTATTTGATCCTATTGACATAATGCACGATCCATCGACCTATGATCATGTTGAAAATGTCTCTACATCGCCTTATGAGTTAGAGGACATATCTCAAGAAGTTATTCCAAAGCAAGATCAAAATCTTTCACTAAGGTCTAGCAATGGTCCCTTCCAAAACATGTTGATCCCCTTTGACTGCATGGTTACAGATACTAAAGGAACCCTAAACTCGACACTTGAGGATGTTGAACCACTTACCATGTCCAATGAAGATATCCAAGCACCATTTGTAAGTGATCCATCCTTTGAAACCGACCCATGTCAAGAGCTTGATCCAAAGCATACCAAATGCAATCCCAAAATAAATCAAGATCAAAAATTTGTATCCCCAAGATACTACAATTATCTAATGGATATTCTCCTATCCACACAAGATGATCACATCCACATAGCACTTACTCCTCCATCTACCCATGAGATTCTTTCTATGGATGGACACGTAGATGATCCTCATCTAGAACAAGATTGTGTTACACAAAAAGAGCAGATTCTTAACTCCTACAATCAAACAGAGTTGTCAACATCAGGATCAAATATGTCCCAAAATCAGATTGAGGACATCATGAATAAAGATATCCATCATTATCAGCTCAAGGAAACAAGTCAGATAGAACATCCAGAGTTAGTAGAGCAGCAAATTGAAACAACGTCACCTACGGTGGTCATTTATCAGAGAGTGCATTCTAAACAAGAGATCTCAGAACAGGCAGAATCAAAGCATGAAGGTACTACTTCCACGATACTGGGGGAAACCTCGTCTCAAGCAAACATCAACATAGGGAGCACGAAGAGTCCTTATGATGAAACTGGTGCCAATACTACAACTATTCATGCCATGAATCTTCATCCACCCATCACCCCATCCATGAATTGGGACCAACGTCAAAAGAAAGATTTGAATCAAAGTACGAAGAAAATTATCAAAGCAAAAGAAGTAGAGAAGTATAATGGACAAATCAAATACAAATGGATACCAAAGAATACAAAGAAAGATCATCCCTATCAAACTCCATCAGTCAAAGAAACTGTGGGGAAAACTAAAAGAGGGAAAGGTATCCATCAAAGATGTCCGCAAAATCAAAAGCAGGCTTTTCAAGCAACATACAAAGTGTATCAAGCAGTTGGTCCTAATTCCATGCACACTTCCGTATCCACCCATCATTGCTCATCTTCCCAAGTTTGGAGAGTCAAAGGTTCCAAGCTGTCAACCAATCCATCTTATCCCTAAATGCACTCCATCCACACCTCCACGCATGATATCCAATTCTCATATTGACCATGTATTGGCAATGACCCTTCATCATAAGGATTGAGAAGGCACTATCGCGATGTGCACAAAGACGAGTTAACCCTGGTATCGTGAAGCAAATCAAGAATCCAAAAAGTTTCATTCAAGTGCATGTATCTTAGCAAAGAAGCTCCTTTAGGCAGGATATCGATGGCACATTATGACAGAAGCATCTACGTCAACACCACCAGGTGGTTCAGTATGAATCTTTCATAAAAAATCAAAAAAATCAAAAAAGCAAAAAATCCAAAAAAAATCAGAAAAAGGATTGAAAACAGTAAAGAGAAAAAAATCGTCCTCTAGTGAAAACCACTATGGTGGCGCTTTGGGAAAGACCATGACGAAAACCTGGCAAACAGGCATCATGTGTAGAATTGAGCATCTACGCGCGCCAGTTTAGATGAAAGCATCCCATCCCATCCATAATAAATCCATCCATCCATGAACCATTTATCCAATCCATTCACATCTATCTATGTCCATCATGCAAGTTATCTTGATCTTGGTAAAATTTTGGTACACTTTACGCTTGCTTACGGTGAACATCTTGACATGGGTTGTTTTCATTGATCCTATCTTATGCAGCATTATTTGAGCTTTGAAGCACTATCCAAGTGAGAATTCGTTATCCGAACACCTTATCTTATCGCAAGATAATCCATGTCCATCCACCCATACACCTATCCAAGCATCCATCCCATCACATTCCATACATTGCTAGACAATGGGGGCAGATATGTACATCCTGGTTCAGGAATAAATCTTGGTCTATGTCCTCTGACTTATGTGGCGATCTGAACATTGGAAAACATGAAATCAAACTGGTCAAATCACTCGTGAGCAAAAATCTGAATCACTGGCCCATGGCATATTTTGACGAGCAAACATCCCTTATCAAACTCCATCTTTCATCAAACATCAATCGATATCAGTCACATCTAAGCTGCACGTCAAATGTCACATCAAATCATCCAAACATCTTTTGTTCGAAACCAAGCTTCATCAAACATGATCAATCAAATCCAATCAAAAAATCATCATCTCGGGATATCCTTGTGTTGCTTAACACTATCCTTGCATTGTCATGTATCCTTGACAATGTTATCATTATCAATCCTAATCAATCCAGTCCTTGCATTTTTGTGTATCCTCAACAATGTTATCATCAATCCCAATCAATCAAATCATTGCATTGTTGTGTATCCTCAACAATGTTATCATCATCATCAATCCATCGACTTGATCTATCAACCTTAGCTTGGTTTTCAAACAAAATCCAAAACAAAGCACTGATATCATTACACATCCATATCCAAATCGTCAAAAATCATGCGAAAAATCCAAAAACATCCAAAACATATCAAAAATCCAAAAAACACTCAAAAAGCAGAAAACATCAAAAACATTGGAATCTGAAATACGTCGTCTCTAAGCTTAAACGTAGGCAAGGCTAATCTTTGATCAGCCCCCGAGACATCAAAATCCAAAAACATTGAAAAACATCAAAATCCAAAAACATCAAAATCAAAAAATCAAAACATTGGTAAAATTTCAAAAAACACCAAAAACAGCCTCAAAACATCACAAAACTCCAAAACATCCAAATGTTTAAAAAATCCACCCGTCTCGTTTCGCATACACCCAAAATAATCAATCATCCATAATAAACTGATCATCACCTTCATCCTTTGGCAACGCAAACAGAAACAATCACAACAGTCAGCAAATGTAAGCTTCAATCATAAAATCAAAAGCAAACAACAAACCTCTAAAACAAAATCAAACTCTTGATCAGTCATAAACATGTCAGCCAACCTTATATCAACAGCCTATCAATCAACTTATCAACCATCATCATCCTGTACAATGCATGTCCTAGGATATATCATTCCGACAATGGGCATAATTTATGGATATCACTTTGGATTCTTATCCTATCAAAACAAATCCCTTTGGCTAGAGGTATGAAGAACATTGGCTTGTTTGTGTACTTGGTCTTTTTCTTTTTGACTTATCTTATTACGCTCAGTCCAAGGACCTCTCGATGATATCCGAACGAAGGATTTAGAGAGATAGGAATGCGGCAACAATCATTATCTTTTGTTTGCTGTGCTTGTTGGACGTTCTTGTAAAATAACTTGGTGAATAATTGCTTTGTTAGATATGTATGGAGGATGTTTCAGATAGCTTGTTGACTATTGCATTGATTGGTTATACCTTTCCGTGTTTTGGTCCGAGATGTTTGAGACTTCTAAAGTGCATCCTAGCAAGGTTTATTATGTCAGTGTGAACAAGAATACTCCTATCGCTTGTTGAGTCAAAGTCCATCACACTAAGTACAACACCATCCGGTTCTTGATACCTTGATGCATCATACCTATGTGTTATCAAACATAAAGTAAGTGACCCTTTGAAAATCTAATCCTTGATAAGCAAATCATCATCATTTATCATCATCATCATTTATCATCATCATCATCATCATCATCATCTCTAATAAAGTCTCGACCAATCATGGACTTGTTGGATCCTCTTGTCATCATCTCATTTCCACGCTAACATTGCATCATGAATAGTCCATCATGCATCCATCCTGCATCCACAAACCGTTAGCATCATCCATCCAATGCATCCATCATGCATCCATTGCATCTAGAAAGCATACCACATATCATTCATATCATACATCATAGGAAACATCGATCATTCATGCATTGCATAATCATCATCATAATATAGATCTGTTAGTCTAAGCATATCATAAATCATCCATAGCATATCGCATCATCAATCTCATCCATCTCATATCATATCATCATTTAAGTTGTTTAGGATAATATAGATTTGTTATTCTAAGCATCTTAAAATCATCTCATTGCATCGTCATCCATAACCACCCATTTTGAACCTCTTTATGCGAGATCGACCCTCAAATCGAATCTTTTCACTCAATCTCTCAATGGAAATTACAGTGTACTTCTTTCTTGGGGCATCTGAAAATCAGAATTTTTTTTGATTTGATCATGACAAGTTTATTCTTTGAACCAATGCAACAAGTACATTGCTTCAAAGAGGGGCAAAATGTAACAGGCAAAATTAGCATTATGCATTCAATCAAAATCACTCATCCATTCATCGGGGTAAATCCATCAACTTAAATCAAATAAATCAAACTTGATCCTATCATCATCTCTTTGATTAAATAAATCAATCATTTATTTAATTAAATCTCAAATCATCATTCATCTCCCTTTGATTTGATTTAAATCCCTAAATCAAGTCAAAGTGGTCAAATCAACCTAATCATCATCCTAGCTAATTAATCCTGATCTAATGCTAATCTCATCCCACTTGCATTCTCTAGATTTGGCCACTTGCACATGAAATTGCATTTAATTGATTTATCAAAATCTTTATTTTCAACTTGGCATAAAGGGAGAATATTCTCCAAGTTTGAATTTCCCCCCAAGTGGACATGTACACCCAACAGAGCATTTATGAGGCCTTACATGCCTCTTACATGTCCCCTTCCAAAGTCAAACTCAGCATTCATTGCAAATTTGAATTCAAATTTCCCCCTCTTGGGCACTCTTCCCAAATCTTGCACATACATCAACCAATCACATGATGACAAGTGTCCTCCTATCATTGGCTTAATCTTTAGTCCCACATTGGTCCCTCTTCAACAATCTTAGCATTTGAAATCTTCAAATAGAGGCTTCAACATTAAGCAAATCCTCCACAATTTTATGCAAGGTTACTCTCTTCATTTGAGATTTGATCTTGTTCATCATCACTCCACCATCTTCATAGCATTTTCATCTTGAGCTTTGATCAAGGATTGGGAAAGGGTCACTAGCACATGTGACACCAATCCAACATGGAATAAGTGTTTATCTTGCTTTTAAAATGTCTTCTTGATGCTGTTTTTGTTACTTGTGGCATTTCTTTAGCATAGATATTCTATTTCATGGAGGTATTTGCAGATTTGAATGTTTTGACTAACATTTCTAATGAGTATTTGAAGCGGTCTTACATGCAGATTTAGGGTACTTCAGTATATACCTTTAAATAACATAAAATCTGCTCAAAATGGTCTGAACTAGCAATTATTTTTCCTTAGAAAGCTTTGAATCCCACACATACATCTACAAACCACACACTAATTGACCTCTTCTAAAATGGCCAAAATTGTGTCTATAATAATATCAGGGTGTTAACCCTAATTTTTTTTTATTGTAGCAGTTCAAAAATCATGACACATGAAAAATCCCACCCAAAATAGATGTTGTAGATGGAATATAAGGACGATCTACAATTACTTTAGGTGGTTGTGTGAAGTGATGTCATCATTACTAGTAGGTGGAGCAAGTGGAAGTGACATGAGCAACACAAATCCACCATTGGCAGTTTCACATGTTGCAAATAAAGCATCATGAGCATTATTATTTCCCTTCATTGACTCTTTGCCACCCATTAGGAACCTCCACCACTCGATGCTTCATTCCCTTGTCAACACCATCTCATTTTTTCTTTCCCTTTGCTTGAGTTTCAACTCCATATTCCTCTATCAAGGGTTCCATGGGAACCAAGAACCAATGATTTTGGGTTCCTATGGAACCTCTCATCACTTTATTACTTAGCCAACTAAAATCTCTGTCCACTTCCTTGACTTAGGAAATTCTTGAATTTTTTTATTTTGGTTAATTGACTAAAGCACAAGGAAGGGAGAACACACAACCAAGCAACGCATTAATGACATGATGACCTTTATACACTTCTTAGATTAGTTATCAACAAAGAGATCATATATATATGCCACACATGCACACAAACTGAAGGGACTCAAGAAAAAAAGACAATGGGAAATTGAGGCCCAACATGAATTATGCATGGTGGCCTCTAAGAATCTCTATTTTTTTTAAAAATCTATACATTGAATTGGAAAATAAATCAACTTGCACATAGAGCACCAAAAAATACCCTTAATTAAAAAAAAAATTGAAAATGTGTCTATATGACCAAGAAATGAGCTGCAAAAGTTAAGCCAAAATATCAAACTACCCAATGGTGAGGGGTCTATCCCCCTAGTGGCTATTGTGTAGATTCACTTGTCGAGGTGGTGTCTGAGAGGAGTTGGAGTGGTGGGGGGAGGTTTTTGTTTTAGTAAAAAAATTTAAATATCTCTTATTCTATTAAAAAAAAAAGATTAAAAAAATTAAGTTGAGGTGGGGTTACCCAACCCCCATATGCAACTCCTATGGGGGTTTAGGGGGTGATACCCTCCCAAATCCCTCTTAAAAGAGGCAGTGGGGGTTGTGGGGCCCTTCCCTTGTCACCTCCTTGCTATGGAATTGGTATTGGGTACACATGGCTCCCTATTTTTTTGCTTTTGAATTATTTTAGCATAAGGTTGTGCTATACAAATGCCCTATATATATATATAGATAAAATTGATATTTTAAAATAAAAAATAAAGTACTAATTTTTTGAAAATATTTTTTATAGTACAATAGAGGGTCGTACAACCATACGACCTACAATTGTTTTTCTTTCATTGCAATTGCTCTAATTTTGATACTCAATTTACAAGTTTTGGGTTGCTTCAAATATAATGAAACTATCTATTTGGCCCCAAAGTGCTCTAAAAAAAATTGTTTTCTTATTGCAATTTAAGATAAATTCCAAAAAAATCTTGAAATAATTGCAAATGAAAATAGAAATTTACAAACCAAAAGTGCTCCTTGAGGTTTTTGGATGTTGTAGATACAATAGAAGTATCAAAACCATTCTAATATGTCTTGTTTTAAAGTTGATGCCCATGAACAATACAAATTTGAAAGACTGGGAAGGGATTTGTGAGGAGGATCTCATACCATGTTGATGTAGCCAAGATATCTTGCAAAATCAAAGAATACTTCCACAAAGAAGAATATGCAAGATAAAAACAAATATCATATGCATCAACATGTAAAATATACAAAAGAGCTTTGCATATAAAGCAAAGGATAAGGAGATGAGAAGCTAGGATTAAAACTCTGATTATTCCTCCAAAAGTGAAACACATGTAGGACTCTATGGACAAGTGTTGGGACAAGTGGTGAATCCACATGAGGTGAGACAAACAGTGATATGTATCTTAGGTGAGCTTAAGGGTAGTGTGAATATGACCCTCCTAGATAAGCTAAAAGCTAACTATTTTGGTGATTGGTCTTTTCACACTAACATTTTATGCATGATTCTAGTACCTAAGCTGGCTCTAATTGCACACTTATTGACCCCAACCCTAAATCTAGTACTCTAAAGTATGAAATCCTCCACCTCAAAATAATTTTGACATATTTCTCAAGATATTTCAATTCTTACGTGGGATTAAAACTACCATCCAATATCATGGAATGGATCATAAGAATGATCTAGTCCTCTAAATTCAAAACTTGAATCATCTTTATTTTAAGGTTGACAATGTTTGGGTATAGTCACTACCTATTGTCATGGATGCCAAAAAGTTTAAATTACATGTCTATGATCATGTATTTAAGGATATCATCCTAGGACACTTTTGATCATAAAATGATCACATAATAATGTTTGATTTCATAGGGATCAATTTACATTAGTTGTAGTAAGCATTAGACAACTTGTTTTAGACATAATCATTCAATAATTGACATTTCTAAAAAGCTTACATTTATATATCCACTAATGAAATAATTTAATAAACTTGGGCCCATTAACCTAGCCCTTACTTATCCCATACATACACATTATTATATATTTACCTATGCCTAATCCACACACACACACATCCTATATCTGTGCACACACCTATCCTTTTACGCTCTACTATTCACTTGCTTTGATTGATTTAAGTCTTAGGTCATTTTTGTAAATGTAGGGTTGACCTTGTCTTCACATATTTCACCCCTAACCTTCCAAAATTCAAATTTGATCAAATGCAACTAATTTTTTCCCCACCCCGAGTTGACTAAACAAACATTTTTATAATTTATTGTTATATACTTGTATTTAAGGGAATTCAATTGCACTCATTTGATCAATATCATTAGATATCATCAAATATACTCTACATTTAGAAAAGGAGCATTCCAGGAACATTTTGATTGAAGTATCTAAGAGAACCTAGTTCTACATCACTTCACTTTAGAGCATTTGCATGACTAAGACTTGTTGTCTTCGATCTTTTACCAAAGATTTATGGAGGTTGACCTAGAAGAACATGCCCCCTTGCAGTATACCAAATTTCTAAATACCACCAACCTCAACTAGTAGAAATAGTAGAGGTGAACCAAATGTAACAAGAATTAGGGTTAAATATACTTCTCCATATCCTTTCTATAAGTACGAAAAATTTAATAGGTGAAAATTTAACCTTGATCTATTGACTCAACCCCTCTAGTGTAGATAGAGTGCTCAAATCCTAAGATGAGATAAAGATTGCACTTTGTTATGATTAAGGTACCATTTATCTTGCAATCCTATGTATATTTTATGTGTCTCCAACATTCTTGGAAGGTGTACATATGCCTAGGGTGTAATTAGAGAAATAATTTGTAATTTAGGTTCCCCAAGAATCTTGCATTAGTTGTCATATGCATTCATGAAGGAGGTGGAGCACTATGGTGATTGTTACAATTGAATTTGAATTTATTTAAGATAATTTCTCATTCCTAGGCATGATAGGAAGAAGTGCATAATCTTGTTATGACAAACATGGCCCACATGAGTTAGTGGACTCCAAAAAGGAGTATTAGGCTTGAGGATGTGAGTAGTAGGGGAGTTTTTGTCAAAGATATTATATTTTCTATTTGGGCTCATTCATCAAGCCCATGTGACTAGTGTGAAGTCATTTGATATATTTATTATTCTTAAAAGTGGCTCTCCAAGGTGGGTATGAGGCTTTTACATGATACCCTGGTTTTTGTATCCATTATTTTAGTAAAGCCATTTGTGATTTTGGCCTCTCTCCTTGCCTATATATGGGAGGTATAAGATAGTGCTATTATTTTTTTATAGATAGACATGTGTTACCAACATGCTATTTAAAGTGTAGAGTGTTAGTGTGTTATTGTATCATTTGCATTGAAGATTAGTACATAATTGTCCTCCTCTAGTGGATTTCTTTCCCAAATGGTTTCTCCATACAAATACCATATTTATAAAGTTTTATGATTTTTATTTATCACCAATTTATGCATCTTCTCATACTATTTTATGGTAATCTTGTAATAAGAAATATAATCCAAATTTGAATACACTTTGAAGAATATTTTGTTGTAATAGTTTCATCGTGTTTCTCAACACTTTTTTTCTAAATTAAGGTGTTCAATATTCAATGCCATATCAAAATTTTATCCATCTTTGATCCCAAAACTAAATACCTTTATTATCACATTTTCTTTCCATACTCTAACATTTAATATTTGTATTTTCCAATTGTTATGTCCACAACCATCAATTATAAATCTAGATTAATTTATTATAATAAAAATACTTTTGAATATAATCATTTGAGATTTTTTTACATTAACATTTCAACTCTTACTCCATGATCCATCATTAAGATGTAAAGAGCAAATATTAGATTCTAGATTAATTTAATTCACTAAACAAAAGAGGATTGAAGGTTGAATGAGAAGCAAGAGACAATAAAGAAAAAGAAAAGCTAAAAGAATGACAAAATAAAATTGATGATATTTAAATTTATTAGTATTTATAGTGAATACTTAAAATAATTACCCTAATAAATTATAATAAAACTATTTTAAAGTTCAGAAAAAAAAGTCCTTTTTAACAATTGTTTCAATAGATTATAATAAAACCTATAATTATGTGGCTAGTTGTAATCCATAGTAAGGGGAGAAACATCTTCATTGTGTTAAAATGTAAATGCACCAAATTTTTGAAATAACTTTAAAGTAAATAAAATAGTTCTATAATAAAATAAACTAAACACACCAAATTTTCTAAATCTATAGTTAATATATGTTATTTCTATCTATTAATAATTTAATTTAACAAAAAAAATAGCCACAAATAATTTTTAATAATAAGTCATGATTTTTTAAATCAATCAAATAAAAAAGTTGCATAAATCATAAAAAAACATTTTAAATAAAAATAAAATAAATATATAGATAAAATCAAATATTTATTCACTGAAAATTAAAATTTAAGTATATGTAAATGCCTTATATATATATATATATAAACATTTTTAGAATATATATTACTATCTACAAATGAAATATTAAAAAGTAGCATATAAATATACAATATTTACATGTAAAAACAAAATAAACAAGAGCTGCAGAGTAGCAAAGTTCCTGCAAGAAAGTTTTAGAATAGTTTTTTTTTGTATTTGTTGTGTTTGTTATGTTTTAGGGACAATTGGCTAGGGTAAAGTAAATATTGTCTACTATGTTTCAAATTTCAGAGCTATTCAATAGAATAGGCCCATATTTTGACATGTCAAACACTTTTCTAAGAAGAGAAAATGTAGTCCACCCTTAATCAATGTGTATTTATTTACAAACTAAACATCTGTACTTATAAATTTATAGATATGTATTTTTCTAGATCCTTTTTCAGTTGAAAATAAAGATTACAATATTTCTTATAGAGTATGTAAAAAGTGATCTATGAAAATTCAAATCTACCCATTTTGTCCAACAAATTTGTTTTGAGACATTTAACTATTATTGTTGTTGTCCCTTACCTTCAAAATAAAGTGTAAGCTGAAAGTTTGGCACAACTAATTCTCCAGCAAAAGTTTTTAGTATTTTAAATGACCATATTATAAAATTTAAAATTATCCTTCATAGCTCAAATTTTGATGCTACTCTTTGGATTGAAAATATTTTACCCTTAAAGAACTTGCTCTTCATGTGACAATTTTTAATTAATATTGTGGTGGAAACATCAGATACTTCAACCATAATGATTCAAGAAATTGATGATTCCAATTATTTTATTCCTTTCAAGGTGACCACACAATGCTCATGCATTTCTAGGATAGTATAGTTATAAGCCTACCATCTAGAATCACAATTTTGTACTGCAGACTCATCACTATGTGAACTGATATTTGTCTAGGGTATTAATTGTTTAACTTAGATATTGATGTGTATACCCTTAACTTCTAGAACTGCTTGTCTCATTTGAATTTTTTTCGACATCACTATCTCTGCATAAGTCATAACCAAATTCTAAGGTCATCTCTAGATGGGAATGCTCTCTGCTAGATATGATGAAGTAGGGCATGAGTGCACTAAATGTGTTATATATCCATCAATGTTTTATTTGGATGATAAGACAAACTTAAGGAAATCATAGACATAAATAGAAAGATTAAATAAAAGCTAAATGAGATACACTCTTGACAATATTTGTTTGGGATTTTCATTGCTATTTGGTTCTATGTTATATTCTTTTCAAAATTGGAAGCTCTTTGTTATGCTAATTGGAATAGACTCTGCAATAAATGCATAAATATATTATCTTGTGTAAGAAGCCCACAAACAAAAACAATAATTTGTTGATAAATCACAAGAGATAACTCTTTGCAGTCAAACACAAATCTCCAAATTTTACACACAGATCCAATAATTATCACCAATGAATGAGAACAATAGTATCAAATTCAGAATTAACAATAAATTATGGATACTCCACACTAGGCATTGAAACAAATTGAAAAGTTGTCTTTATTTACATTTCCTCTAGAAACTCATCTATCTTGTAAGCCAGGTAGTTCATCTGCAAACTGTATGTATTGGCTTGTGCTGCTAGAATTGGTAGTCATGTAAATTTTTGTAACATACTAGCTAGTATAAGTTTTGTACTAAGGGCCTCTACCATTTTTTGTGGAAAAAATACATGATAATGGGCCTTTTAACTTAATCCCCCTCTTGGTGAAGAAGACCCTATGGGAGATGATTAATTGAATTGAAAAAGAAGACAATTCATTATGCAATTTTAGTACTCCCCTGGTTGAAGTTGCTAAGTCAACTTATCAAAGGCTTAGGACATATCCAATTTGATAATCATTCCATAATAAAAGTCAAATTTTGAGAGATTGAATGGTTCTAATTAAATAGTAATCATAACCCTAATTGAATCCTAAATGAACCTAAACCCTAACTCTAATTACCTTGTTGTTGGGGTTAAATTAGAGTTCAATTAACATTCTAGTTAAACCCCAATTGTAAGATTAACCAAAATAATCCTAACTAAACCCCAACTGTAACTTGGACTTGACCCTAATCATAACACTAATTGAATGTTATCCCTAACCAAGTAACTGAACCCTAATTCTAACCATAAACCTACTTGAACCCTAACCCTAACTCTTATTGAACCTTATTGTTACAGTTCAATTAGGCTTTAATTAGCATTCTAGGATGGAGATTAAGATTAGGTTAGGGTTAGAGTTGTGAATATCTTAATATTAGCTTATAAATTTGACCCTAACTATAACCATAATTGAATCCTATCCTAATCCTAATTCTAACCCTAAAACTAACCATAATTAAATTATTTTTCTAACCCTAACCGTAATTAAATCCTATTGTTAGGGTTGAATTAGGGCTAGGTTTAGGGTTCAATTAGAGTTCTAGTATAAATCTTGGAGTTAAGATTATTTATTTCTTGATATTAGTTTATAAATTTGACATTAATGATAAATATATTAAGCAAAGAAAAGTTAGTATATATTTTTATTTGTATGCGAAATTAAGTACTATTAGAGTTAGAATTATTAATGTCTTAATCTTAGTTTATAAATTTGGCATTAATGAAAAATATTACAAACCAAACTAAGTATTTTAACTTAGAATTATATTTATATGTGAAATGAAGTATTATTAGAGTTAGAATTATTAATCATAAGAAATAATTAATCAAATCACAACAATATTTGTAAAGCTTTGAATTAATTATAAAATTAAACTAAATTTTAATTTCTAAAATTTATAAAGTATTTATTATCTAGTTTTGAAAATAATCATTTAAATTAGATTAATTATCTATTACAAATTAATTAAATTAAATCTATTTTTTTAAAAAATAATTCAACAATTATTAATTATAATTTTAGAATAAATTAAGAATATATATATATATATATATATATATATATATATATATATAAAACTAAATTTTCTATTATTTTTTCTTTGCATCCAAATTATTTTATTTTCTAAAATTACATTAAATTCTAACTTCAAAAAAATCAGAAATTATTTTGCATGTCTACTTTTGTATTTTTGAGTTCAATTAGGTATATTGTTCTTTAAATTTGAATAACCAATCATAGAGTAAATTAATAATCATGTCACCACAATGTGTGTATATATATTACAAAAATAAGTATTTAAATCTAGAATTCTATTTCTATGTGAAATGAAGTATTATTATGGTAAGAATTATTAATCATATAAAAAAACTAATCAACAAAATATTTTTAAATCTTAGAATTAATTTTAAAAATTTATAAAATATTTATTATCTATTTGTAAAAATAATCAGTTAAATTATATTAATTATTCACTACAAATAAATTAAATAAAACTACATCTTGTCTAATGTATATGTTTGATACATCTGTAAAGATCTGATTTGGTGTATGTGGGGATTATTTGCAATGCATACAATGTACAATGTAAAAGGTGAAGTGGTATAGTGAGCTTTTGTAATGGTTGATCATTCTACTATATTTAATATAATTAAATAAAAGTAAATATTACTTCCAAAATAATTCTACAATAACTAATTATAATTTGAGAATAAATTAAGAAATGAAAAAATAGATATAAAAGCAACATTTTTTATTTCTTTGCATCCAAATGATTTCATTTTCTAAAATCATATTAAATTCTAACTTCAAAAAATCATAAAATATTTTACATGCTTATTTTTATATTTTTGAGTTGAATTGCATTGTTTTTTAAATTTGACTAACCAATTATAAAGCAAATAAATAATCAAATCAACACAATATTTTCAAAACTTAAATTTCATTTTAAAATTAAACCTATCTCAAAACATAAATTTCATTTTATTAATGTGTATTCAATCTTCACTGTAATTTGTTTATTTGCTTTAAATTACTCTACTTTAACAATTTGCAGTTTCGGTAAAATCCACCCTTATGGCCTAAATTTTTTAGCCAATGATATTTAAGAAAAATAATTTTGAAAATTAAAAAAGTTAAAAAACATGCATTTAACTTTAGAAAAAACTTTAAATATAATGTATACAGGAAAATAATCAATTTTGATTGGTTGAAATTTAGAACATTAATAAGTAGTTAAGGAAAAGTCGTGCCTACTAACAAGAGCTGCAGGAAAGCGAAGTTCCTGCCAAAAAGTTATAGAATAGTTATGTTTTAATTAGTTGTGTTTAATAAATTCAAAATTGTTTGGGAAGTTCTTGGCAAAAAGTTATAGAATAGTTATGTTTTAATTAGTTGTGTTTAATAAATTCAAAATTGTTTGGGAAGACTATAATAGGTATGAGAGGGAAATTATAATGGTAAGTGCAATACTCCATAGTGTATGAGAAAGTGCACAAGAAGCCTATGCCTAGAATGAAACTTATTTTTATAAGAAATAGTAAATTTATAATATTTCTTTTATAGTTGATTTTTTTAATTTTAGAAACTTCTTTTTATGTTTAATAATTTAACATATTTCTTTTATAATTAATTTTTTAAATTTTAGAAACTTCTTTATGTTTAATAATTTAATTTTATTATAAGTTCAATTTAAAACTAAATTCAAATTTATTCATAATAATACTTAAAATATTAAGATTAAAGAAAATAACAGTATTAACTTAAATTGCACTTAATAATGTTTCTACAACATTCCAACCAAGAAAAAAAAGTTTAATCCTTCAACCAATAAAATATTCACTTAACAATATTTTAATAATTACCTAAAGCATATATTTCTTTATCTAACTTAACTTGTAATTAAAACTAAAAAAATATAATTTCTTTACTTTTTTTTAGGTCATGAATATAGTCTTTTATTATCTACTTGTAACAAACTTAAATTCTATTTTTCTAACTATAAGTATATCAACATCTTTTACATATATTTCTAAAGATAAGAATGCTATTTTAATTAAATTTATTAAATATATATTTTTAATATAAAGAATATTAAATTTATTTTATTATTAATCTATTATTAATGAAGATTATAACTATAAACCATATATATATATGGTGGGGCCCACCAATGTGCCTCTAAAAATAATAACATTCTCAATTTTAAAGTATTTTTATTAAAAAGTTAAATATTATGATTGTATTCAACACAAGAAATATATCTATTTTGTACAACATATGGATATGTATGAAATGTTTTCTATTTCTTTTTTCTTAAAATACATTTTGGTAGAGTGGGTGTAAATGTTTTGAATAGTTTTAAAATTGTTACAATATTTTTTTTTTAGGGTAGCACGACCCCCTATAAACTGCAGTGCGCCTGGTAAACTTTTTAACGTGACCGGCCGCAACGGAATTACTTAGCCTACCGAGCTAGGGCCCCCGCCCAAAATTGTTACAATATTCAACATGATAAAGAATATTCTATTACTTCTATAGTAAATTAAATATTTATCTTTTGCAATGTTAAAGTACATTTTTCTAAAGAAAAGTATTTAGTAATATATAGATATCTTAGATAAATCTTGTTAAAGTATGGAAGCAATAAATATAGTAAAAAAATAGATCATACATTTTATTTGTATTTTATTATTTTAAATAAAAACAAACTATTTTACATATCTTAAATATCTATCTAAAAAGACATAAATAGATTATACTATTTATTTATCTTTAAATGAAGATAAATTGTTTATTTATTTTATATTTAGTATATATCTATCTAAATTGCATCAATATATCAATTTGGAGGTGCTTATATTAATTAGGTCATTATTTCTACTTTTATAAATGAAATAAATTGTTTATCAAATTTATATTTAATTAAATATTTCTTACATGCAAAGATGTCATTTTAAAGGCCGCCTAAGTTAGATAGATATATTCAAATATTAAATATTATCTATGTATATATATATTTAATAATATATATAAACTACGCGAGAGATATCCTTCTCTCGGTGTATTTTATATATATTATTAAATATATATATGCTATTAGCGCAATGCAACATTAATATCTTAAATAGTTGTGATCTGGTGGTTATATTCCCTGGAGAGGTGACGTGTGGGGGAGGCAGGGCTCTCCCCCATGGAGGTGTGTCAACGTGGCTCAGGCTGTAATTTGGGTTGTGTGCCCTGTTACGGTTTTATGTTTTCATTTTCATTTTCTTTTGTTTCCCGTGTCTTTCTTTCTTTGGCCTTGTTTTGTGTATTCCTGGTTTCATGCCGTGGCGACTTGGCTCTGAGGGCTCCTTGCGGCTCAGCCCCCTGGGGGCTTTTATGGAGGAAGATAAGGCCGTACCCGTACCCCCTGCGAACAGTGAGGGCGCAATAAGTAGTAAAAGCTTCAAAGATGCAGTTGCGGGAAAGGAAACAGTTATCCCAACCGGTGCACAATTCTCTATTTCAGGTCAACAGTCAGTGGTGGGTTCTGATGGCATTTCTGGAGATCAAGGTAAGCCTTCTTGCACTTCCAGTTTTACTTTGCTCAAGCCTAACCCTAAAATGAGAGAGGTCATCAGAAATGAGAAATCTAGGATTAAAGAAATTGCTATTTTCTTTGCTGCTACTGATAGCAATAAACTCCCACTAGGAAATTTCTAGATTCTTGGTTTTCTGGCATATGGCTCTCTAAATTCGAAATTCAAATAAATTACTGTAGATTGTTGCAAAAGGGATTATTTGTTATTTTCTTTAGAAACCATGAGATGTAGGGCAAAGCCCTTGCTAGGTCTTTCTGGAAAGTTGGTGGCTGCATGTTTCGAGCGCTGGCTTGGAACCCTGTTGCCATTGTAGAGGAAGTGCTTGCTCTCTCCTGCCCGCGGTGGGTCGTTGTGAAGAATGTGCCCCCAGAATTTTGGAAGCTTGTCTCGTCCATTCTGGCGTCGTTTGGTAATGTGCTCATAATGGACGAGGTGAAGGCCTCGCTGCTGAACCTCGATGCTAGGGTTCTCATTTCTCTAATACCCGGGATTGAATTCCCTCTCGGGCTCCTCATTGAAGATGAGGGAAGAATTGTTAGTTGCCCTCTTGAAATTTTGGGCAGTATAAATGCCTGTTACCTGTGTCACCATGAAGGCCATATTCATAAAAACTGTCCCCTAATTAAAAGAAAAGATAATCGGGAGGTAGGTAGACTCGCTAAGGGGGCTAAGGAGAACCAGAATGTTGGTGCCGACATGGTGAATTCCATGGGGGGTGCTGTCCAAGCCCACCTGGCTGGTCTCGACTCTGTTGAGGAATTATCTCGTCCTCGGCAGGATTGTGATCCTGTGGTGGATCTAAACCCCCCGAGTTCGGTGAATCAGGGTGTTCAAGCCCTGGGGAAGCCCTTACCTATTCAAAATTTACTCCCAATAAAGAATTCATTTGATGCCCTTGTCGAGGAGGAGGAGATAGATAAAAATGAGGAAATTGACCTTGCTGTTGGATCCAAATCCATCACAAACCCTGCTTCTTCAATTAATTGGAGCAAGGAACAAATTGAAAAACTTAATGCTCAACAACTTGTTATTCAGAAAATTTGTGAAAGAATTGAGGAAAATTTGCTAAATAAGTGTGGTCCGCCTAAATACAAACCTGAAAAGACTAACCTAAAACAAGTCAATAGAATTGAGAAGACAATTGAATTAGAAATGCACCATTCAGGTGATCTTCAAGATTGGTCTATTGCTGGAAGTGATTCCTCCAAATCCTCGGTTATGGGGAAAACATCAGAGCTGCAATCTGAAACGGGTGGCACTTTGTGCAATAGCCTTAAGGTTGAGGATCATCTGAATGGAGGTATTTCTAATGATTTGTCTGATACTATTACTAGGGTTGTCCAATCGGATTCCAACCAACTTGATCATAGACAACATGACAATTCCGAGCCCATCCCGGGTGGTGTACTTTTTGTATCCAACCCCATGCCACCCATAGCGAGTGAGGCCACAGGTGACTCCGGGGATGATGTTGAGAAGGATAACAGAAAGGAGAGGTTTGTGATATGCTCTAAACCTAAAAAGGGGCCTAGGAGACCAAGGAAATATGATGCCCTAGCCTCCAAAATTTCCAACAGCCAGTAGATCAAAAATAAAAGAAAAAAGACCAGTCTTGTTATTCAATCTCCAATGGCCAAGAGTACAGAGGTTGAGGAAAAACTTCCTAAATGTTTTGAGCAGTTCAAAAACTGCCATGAGGACACCCCGATAGCAGGTGAACACAAATCTTAATATTATATCGTGGAACATTCGGGGTCTAGAGTCCCCTGACATAAAATATATTGTGAGAAGGTTCTTAAATCTGGAACCTAAAAAAAGATATTGTCCTTTTACAAGAGGCAAAAGCTACGGGGTTTACTTTGGAGGTTAACATGAGATTCATATGGAAAGACTCTTACCATTTCTCCACCCAGCATGAGAAGGGGAAAGGAGGTGTCACAATTCTCCTTGCTAGTAAATGGAAGTAGTTCATGGTGGGTAGTGGCATCTTGCCCTGTAACAGGGTGGTTTGGATTGTTTTGAAAAAAGAGGGTGTGAGAATGGGGATTGGAGCGGTTTATGCTCCTAATGATCATAGAGAGAGAATCCAGCTGTGGAAATGGATGGAATCGCGTTTGCCTAAAGGGCCTTGGGTTCTGGGGGGACTTCAATATGGTGGAGAAAATGGAAGATAAGTGGGGGGGAATTAATGCTGCCTAGAAAGGTTCAGAAAGGCATTTCTGGCAAAGGTTTAAAAACAAGTTTAGGCTTTTTGATCCTCTGGAAAAAAAGAAGAGAGAGTTCAAAGACATTTGGTTTACTTGGTGCAATGCTTAGCAAGGGAATAATAGGATCTACTGTCGGCTGGATAGGTTTTATGCAAGTAAAAATGTCATCAACTTCCTCCCTAGTAATTCTAGGCAGCATGTGTGTGTTCACCCTTACACCCTCTCTGACCATCATCCCATCAAAGCAACGGTCTCCTTGACCCAAGATAATGGGTTGGAAACTCCCAAGAAGCCTAAATTCATCTTAAATGCTCAGCTTCTTCAAGATGAGGATTGCAGAGATGGCATTAGGTCCATTAGGGAAATTAATAAGTGGATTTTGAAAGAAGACAGTGCCATTAATAGGTGGAACCAAAATGTGGATGCCTGGCAGAAGCTTCTTCAAACTATTGGTAAAAAAAAGGCCATGGATAGAAGGAAAGAGGAGCATGAGCTCCAGAAGGCTCTTTTCATGGCCGAGGCAAGGATGCAAGAGGATCCCTCAAATCCTTACTTAAGTGAAGATCTGGCAAGAACGGAAAAATGATCTTAGAAAGATTCAAACCTACAAGTCCAAAGGCCTCAAGTAAGAGCCAATCTGAACTAGATCCACCAGGGAGATAAAGGGTCCAAATTCTTTTTCAATTACATAAAAGAGAAATCCTGGAAAGAGCAGATTGGGAAAATCTGGGAGGATGATAGGCTCTTGAGTTCTCAGGAAGATATTCTTGCTATTTTCCATGCTTTTTATCAAAATCTCTTTACCTCTGAAGATTTTCAAGAGTGAAATAGGAGGGCTAGAGAGTGCATAAGGAGCATTATCCCCAAGAAGATCAATATTACCCAAGCTACCAGGTTGAATGCTGCTATCACCAAAGAAGAAGTGCAGAAGGCTATTCAATCTATGCAGAATGATAAGTCCCCAGGCTATGATGGACTGCCAGTTGAATTCTATAAGGATTTCAGTGACTGGGTAAGTGAGGATATGTTACAAGTCTATCAGGAGGCCTTGGATAGAGGTTCTTTGGGGAGTTGTATTAATAGGGGTATTATTAAGCTCCTTCCTAAAGGGGGTGACAAGACGCTGGTTAAAAACTGGAGGCCCATAACCCTGTTGAATGTGTCTTACAAAATTCTTGCCAAAATTCTTGCTCTTAGGTTGGTGGATATCCTCCCAAGTTTCATTAATAGTACCCAGACTGGGTTCATTAAAGGGAGATACATTTTAGAGAATTTGATTACAAGTTGGGAGGCCATGAACTGGTCAATGAACTCTAATCAAAACTCAACAATGTTGCTTTTAGACTTTGAAAAAGCCTATGACAGAATTGAATGGGCTTTCCTGAAAACTAGGTTGGAAGCTTTCGGGTTCCCTGACTATTTCTGCAAAGCTGTGAATATTTTGCTAAAGGATGCGGTGGCTCAGGTTGATGTTAACAGAGAATTGTCAAAGGAAATCTCCCTTGGCCGATCCATAAGACAAGGGTGCCCCCTTGCGCCCTCTCTTTTTGTTATTGCCTCAGATGCTCTTCACTATTTACTCAGAGATCAAACTATCTCTCCCCAAGTAAGAGGGATTTGCCTCCCAGATCAGTCTGAGTTAATCAATATCCAGTTTGCAGATGATACTGCAATCTTTATTGAAATGGAGGAAAGAAACCTTGATAGGCTAATGGAAAAGCTGCAGTTATTCTGTCAGGCTTCTGGAGCTAGAATCTCTTTTCCTAAGTCCAATTTTCTTGGGTGGAAGGAAAACCCGCCCAATTGGTTGCAAAAATATAACTTCCAGTGGGGAGGACCCAATAAGATGGTAAGATATCTAGGTATCCCATTTGCCATCAGTCCTAATTTAAAGGAGATGTGGGAGTGGATAAGTGGTAAAATTGATAAAAAGCTTGGTAGTTGGGACAAGCAGTATCTGTCCTTTGCTAGTAGGTTCCAAATCTGTCAAAAAATTCTCTCTTCTTATAGCATTTACTTTGCTTCGGTCTGGTTCTTTAACAGTTATCAAATCAACAAAATTCAAAAGAGGATTAGGGCTTTTCTATGGTCTGATGGTAAAGGTCAAAAGAAGAAGCATTTAGTTAAGTGGGATTGGTGTTGTATGGGGAAGATGGAAGGTGGTCTGGGCCTCAAGGATTTAAGAATCCAGGGCATCACACTTGCTATTAAATGGATTGCCCATGCTATGGAAGGTAAGGAACCCTGGAAGGTTCTGATTAGATGGAATATCAGTAAGGTTGTGCCCAAGAAGGCCAAGGCTTGGAAGAATTTACCTCTTTGTGACATCCTTCTTAACAAGCATCCCATGTCACCTATGGGTTCTCCTATTTTTACTAGCCTGTGGAAGGCTTGGGAAATGGTTAAGCACAAGCTCTCCTTCAAAAATGGCAATGTTGACCTCCGTAATGGGAATGCATTTCATGAGTATTCCTCCTTATGGTGGAACCTAGAGCACCGTAATAAGCCCCTGGCCTTGTTATAAGGATGTTCGGCTAAAAAGTGGTGGCACTCTGGCATTCTGACTTTCCATGACATCCTTGATAAGGGTCGGTTAAAGTCTATGAACAAGTTGGTTGAGGAGTTTAGGTTAGACAACCCTAACAATAGAACTTACAACACTCTTGTTGATGCTTGCAAAGATATTTCTGTTTCTAACAATGTGAAGGATAGTTGTGACTTTAATGAGGATATTGTTTGGTTTGATGGATCACCTTTATGTGACATAAAAATTTATATAAAGAGCTTACCAAGCAAGAGTCTATTCTTGAACATGTTAATCTTTGTTGGGATGTGAGACTTGCAGATTGCAGGTGGAGGAAAACTCTCACAGCAATTTGGCAGAATTTAGAGGAGCAAAACAAAGCCTGTTTTAGATGGCAATTACTACTGCACAAGCTTCCTTTTAAACATACTCATAATGATGTTGATATCTGCACTATCTGCAGGGTTCCTGAAAATATAATGCACATTTTCTTTAACTGTTTCTATGCAAAAGAGGTTTGGAATATTTTCTGTAATCATTTGTTAATTTGGAATAGCAACGGTAATATTAGATACTGTGATATTATGTTTTGTGATAAAAAGCTAAGTAAGGAAGCTAATGTTTTCTGGGATTGTCTCACTACTGAGATCCTTTGGTTCATTTTGAGGGCTAGGAATGAGGAAAAATTCCAAGGAAGTGCTAGAGGGTTACCGAGTCCAATAAACAACTCATATTTTTCAATGTGGCTATGCAGGTTACAATGGTGATGGAGACTAACATGGATAAATTCAGGAGACTGCTAAATGAGGAGGTGGTTCGGAAAACGGAAGTGAAAAGAGCTCATAGCTGGAATTATGATTATACTAAATCAAGGATTTTTCCCAAAACTTTGAGAGGGTTTCAAAAGGTATTCAATGATGCCGTTGTGGATGAGGAAGCTGGGGGAAGTAGGCCTAGTAGACAAATCAATGATGCAGCTCTATAGATCTGAGCAGTTATGTGCGGCTGAAACATCTTGGAGAGTGTTAACGCAATGGGTGATAGATTGGCTGCAGGGGGCCTTACTTTTTTGTGGTCCTCAAGCAGGGCACCATAACCTTTTGTGGACGAACTGACAGTAGCTAAGGCGTTAGTGGTAATGAAAGGTTTTTTTGTATAGCTGTGACATGGTGTTAAGTTGTATCTAGTTATGGCAGACTTGAGCAATGTAATGGATTGTAACAGGACATGTGCAAAGGGTTTTCTGGTGTTACTTTGTAACTGATGTAACAAGGGCTAATTTGCTGCTTTGTAGTATTTGGGCTTTTGAACTAGAGCATCCAGTTAGTAATCTGTAATCGTTGTTTCCTCTATACTTAATACAATATATATATTATAATATGATAGTATAATATTTGTAATATTATTTAAAAAAATAATATATATAATTTAATATTTAAATGTTAAGTTAAAATATATTAATATATTTATAATATTATAATAAAAATATTATATCATCAATATTTAGTTAGGATTATTAAAAAAATATTTAGTTAGGGTTAAGGTTAAGAGATATAGTTAAGTTGAGGATTAGGTCTAGAGATATAGTTAGGGTTAGGGTTAGAGTTAATATATAGTTAGGGTTAGGGTTAGGGTTAATATTATGAGAGACAAGGTTTGCATCAAAATTAAGGTTAGGGTTATATACATGTAATATCTTAAATAAATTATTTTTATATTTATATATTTTATATTAAATTATTATAATAATTAATATATTATAATATGATAGTATAATATTTGTAATTCAATTTTAGAAAATTATAAAATATAAAATATAAAATATATTCAAATATTAAATATTATCTATGTATAGACAAGTCAATAAATGGGAGAAGAACACGGTTATTTATTCATTTAATAGTAAACTATTTTTTTACTTTATAAAAATATGGACATAAATTTTGCTTTTAATAACGTAATATAGGTAGATGCATTTAATGAAAATTAATAATAGATGCATTTAAAAATTAAATATTAATATCTATGTATAGACAAGTCAATAAATGGGAGAAGAACATATAGTTATTTATTCACTTAATAGTAAACTATTTTTTTACTTTATAAAAATATGGACATAAATTTTGCTTTTAATAATGTAATATAGGTAGGTGCATTTAATGAAAATTAGTTATTAATATTTATAGAGTAGTATACTTATAAATTTTATTTCTACAACCATATTAGCTACCAACTTATAAAAGAAAACATAATGTTAGGGTTAAATTATAGTTAGAATTAACTTTTCAAATTAGAAAGAGAATTATTAATAACTAGTTAAGATCTGGTGGTTATATTCCCTCGAATAAAAAATTGAAATAATGAATTGTAGTTTTTTTAAATAGTAAAATAAAATTTTCCACTACACTATATAAAATATATAATAATGTTAATGGTTCTTTGATCTTTAGTAAAATTGAAAGGACCTAATAGTTGAGCATGTTTCAATAGTTGTGATAATAGCTGTTTATATAATGTTTAATAGTTGTGATAGTAGTTGTTTATATAATGTCCAATAGTTGTGACTTGACTATCCATAATTAAACAAAATGTATTCTTTTGATCTAAAAAACAACCAATCATGTGATGCCACATCAGCGCTTAACTACCTATGTGAATGCACAAGTATTGGTCTCACTTTTTGTTAGGGCCCTTTTGGACACCTTGACAAAAAGCATGCTGATGTGGCATCATTTGGAACGAAAGATGTAAGTAGGAGACTTGACAAATAAGCTGCTGTAAAAAATTGGGAGTGATTTGAAATTTCCACATAGGATAATTAGAAGCACGAAGTTAGGTTGCACAACTATTAGGTCCTCTCCCCTAAATCAAGTTTTGTTTACTGTAACACTGAACATCATAAAGATGAGGTTATGTGCTTGAACGACTTTGACAGAATGAACCCACAGTCCTTTGCTCTTTACCTGAAGCCATTCACCCTGTTAGACTCGTGCTCCATACTGGATAACTACACAATTTTATGTTTGATATATATTGTATAGTCATGTGTCTCAACGACTTTGAGAGAATGAACCCTACAGTCCTTTGCTCTTAATCGAAGCGTTTAACCTATTTTCCTTCTCCATACTGGATAGCTAGGCAATTTTATGTTTGATACATATATGGGAAAAATATATTAGGAATAAAAACTATACTCAACTGACATTGTCACAGGAAGAAAGACATGTCGGTAGCAAATTTTAAAGAAAATTATGGTGTTTTATCTCTCTACAATAAACAACTGACATTTATACAATGCCATCTATTTCTCATCTGAATCAATATATCAGAGGCCTCCTACACAACGCACCTGTAGAATCTTCTTCACATTTTCATGTATTGCAGGCCTGCATTGCAAAGAAAACTCTTTCAGAGGGTAAGCAAATCCACTCTCACAGTAATGGCAGTGGACTTAAATTTGCCATAAATACGTTTTTACAGAATACCATTATCAACAT
The DNA here is from genome assembly GCA_007258455.2 of Sequoia sempervirens. NCBI lineage: Eukaryota > Viridiplantae > Streptophyta > Pinopsida > Cupressales > Cupressaceae > Sequoia > Sequoia sempervirens. The sequence continues at coordinate 22 of VDFB02369962.1, read as the reverse complement.
GTATGACACATGCGGGAGTTTA
>VDFB02369960.1:0-28547 GCA_007258455.2 Sequoia sempervirens | reverse complement strand
TATACAGCTGTACAGGAGATGAACATCATAAAACATATCATATTGTATGATATAATTTCTTCCTCCATGTTTGAAAAAGAAAGTCAATAATGCCATCCATAATTCTAATGTATTTTGCACTCCAAGATTTGGAGAAACACAACACCCAAATCAGAATTGAAAACCCCAATGCACAACCCATTCCTATTCCAACATACCACCATATATCCTCTTCCAGCACTTCTTTATTTTTTTCATTTTCATTGGGAGAAGCAAGATGACTTCCAAAGCATGACATGTTGATTTGTAGGCCACATAGATCTAAATTGTTGGAGAATGATGAGAAATCAAATGTCATCATTTGTCCTCCTTGTGGTATTGTTCCTGAGAGGTTATTATAAGACACATTAAAGTAACTCAAATATGTGAGATTTTGCAGCTCAGCAGGAAACATTCCAGAAAATTCATTTCTGGAAAGGTCAAGTGATTGTAGTTGTACCATGCTTCCGAGGGATTTTAGAATCTCACCATTGAGATGATTTCCTGAAACATTGAAAATTACCAATCCTTTAAGGGAATCAATATCCCAAGGTATTTTACCTGATAAATTGTTGTTTGATAAATCAAGGCACTTTACTAATCTCAAATTTCTCACAAAATCCATATCTTGTGCTTTGTTTCTAATGATGATGTGATCTATATAAATCACACCAGAATAAGTAGTACTTATTCCAAGACTTTCTGTGTTATCTGTTTGATTTGCCATTGCACTCAAGTTCATAAAGCCACTTGGAATAACGCCTGAAATATTGTTGCTTGATATATCCAAGATCTGAAGATTTCTCAATTTTGATAATTCTTGAGGCATCTTTCCAACAAATTTGTTAGATTTTAGGATCAGGATGCGAAGACTTTGCAATTTTCCAATCCAATTAGAAATGCTCCCATGAATATTGTTATTCCTTAAATCTAGGATTTCCAAAGAACTGCAATTCGCAAGGGATGGTGGGATGTCTCCTTTTAGCCCATTGAAACCTAACTTCATTGTTTCTAGAAAAGGCATCTTCCAAAATATATTTGGAATTGTGCCCTTGAGATCATTTTTTTCTAGATTTAACATGGACAACATGGAGCATTGGTTTAAACTAGATGGAATCTTACCACTAAGCCTATTATTTGACAAGTCTAAAACTTCCAAATTACTTGATTCATAAATGGAATGTGGGATGACACCACTAAGATTGTTTTTGGCTAGCGACAGAAATCTAAGAGCTTGTCCATGTTTGCCAATTCCCGTTGGAATAGATCCATCAAATAGATTCTCTGAAAGATCCAAAAGCTCCACATTTTGTAGGGAAATGAAAATATTTCCTTGTAACTTATTATTATGCAAATCAATAATTGAGCCTACTTGAGAATTGTATCCAAATCTAAGCAGCTTGAAGGGTAAATTACCTACAAACTGATTAGAGGAGAGATTGAGCTGATAAAGGTGCACAAAATCCCATAGCCAATTTGGAATATTCCCACTAAGAGAGTTTTGAGATAAATCTAGGTATTGCAAAGAGTATTGAGTTGAAATGAAGGATGGAAAATCCCCAACTATATTACAAGATCCCAAACCTAAGTATTCAAGTTGAAAATTGGGAATATAAGTTGCATTAACTTTTATGGTCAACATATTCCTTGAGAGGTATAATAGTTGAATGTTGGGGATTTTATCCAAGAAAGAAAGTGTGTAGGTGCCATTTAGTCGGTTGTTGCCAAGAGCAAGACGTATGAGCTTTGATAACTTCCCTAAAGATGTTGGGATTGTGCCACTCAAAGTGTTAGAATGTAGGTAAAGATATGTGAGGTTTGACAACTTACCCAAAGATGTTGGGATGGTGCCACTCAAAGAGTTATAACCCATGCCAAGATGTGTGAGCTTTGACAACTTACCCAAAGATGTTGGGATGGTGCCACTCAAAGAGTTCACACTCATGTCAAGATGTGTGAGCTTTGACAACTTACCCAAAGATGTTGGGATGGTGCCATTCAAAGAGTTATAACTCATATCAAGATATGTGAGCTTTGACAACTTACCCAAAGATGTTGGGATGGTGCCACTCAAAGAGTTATCACTCATGTCAAGATGTGTGAGCTTTGACAACTTACCCAAAGATGTTGGGATGGTGCCATTCAAAGAGTTATAACTCATATCAAGATATGTGAGCTTTGACAACTTTACCTCAAAGATATTGGAATGGTGCCACCAAAAAATTACCGCATTTATCAAGATATGTTAAATTGACATGTTACCAACCTCTTGAATTTGACCAATACCGAGTCATTGTGTGCTTAAATACCTCAATTTGCCGAAGCTTGTGAACCGGTGGAAGGGATGGAAAGAGGAGGGAAGAAGGCATTATAAGTGAGGTCCAAGTGCTCCAGATGTCGCGAGATGGAATAGTCCCTTAACGAAATTCCCTCCACGCATACATGAATGGCCATGTGGAAGAGAAATCAGTAATCCGTGGTGAGGCGCATGGACTCCAGGATCGGTGATCCAAAGTGAAAAGACATGGGCGCTGATTGGGTGTAAGGTGTGACTCCTTCCCAGCGCTAGCTAGCTAAATCCCTTCCATGATCAACGGGAATAAGAGGAAGTGAAGTTGAGGCCCCTCTTTGAACCAACAGAGAATTTCTTTTCATCTCAGATAACACGCGAAGAGCATGACATCGCCGCTAACAAATGTAAAACCCCACATCGACAAAAATAATTCAATGGGACCAAGTATTAAGGACATCATAAAAAGATGCAAGAATGAATGATAAAAGTGTAGGGTGTATATTTTTCACCTTTAAATTTTTCCTTCACTTTGGTCTCCATGCCAATCCACATGAGTAAGCATGCCAAAGTTAAAATGTAAAGATGAACACAATTGGAAGCGAAAACCCTAGAACCACGATCCCATGTTAACCTATGAATCACACAAAAACTTGAAAGTGATTAGTCATTTAATATTCCTTCTTTAATATGTCCCCTTTAAGAAACATGAATGCATGTAGCCTTCCAAAGAAAAAACCTTGTACCCCAAGTGAGAAGAAAAAATAAAAAACATGGAGATTAATAGAAGATTGTAACATGTGGAAATAGAGATAGGTGAAGAAGTTTAATAAATGAAGTCATCCCAGTTGGATGCCCTAGGTCTATCTCAAAATTCATTAAAAATGTGTCATTGTAATCCATGTTTCCCATAGCACTACCCATGTCATCAAGGATTGTGCCTCCATGAACAAAGGTGTGATGCACAAATTACAAGTATGATGTATTATTTAAGAGAATAAACTTAGGTGCTAGGTAATGAAAATTATCTTTTGTCTTATGAAATCATGTTGTGTAGAATCTCACATGTAACCTTAACACAAGGTATGTTTCTGATATTTCAAGTCTACTCATAGATAAAATTGGAAGAGATGGACTTAGGATAACACGTGTTGCACTCTTTCTACTACAAAACCACTTGGATAAGGATAATCCAAGATAGCATATACCAAACCATTATGTTGTTAGGATAGTTTGATAAATTCCAATGGTAATGTATAATATTGGGTAAATGAATAACTTGGATGCCCATAAGGAGTTGAGGGATATTATTTTATTACTATTCTGTAAATTTAATAAGATTTTATTGTAATGACATTGAATAAGGAAGGTTACAAAAGAAGGTCAAAGATTGGAAGCTATAAAGAATCTTTATCAATAAAGGTAATGGAAATACATGATAATGCACTAATGAAGTGTGTAAAAATAGGAAAGTGGGATTAATGGCATCTTATGATGGAATATATGGTGCATCACTATAAAAGGAGCTAATTTATATTTTTGAAGGCATTCTCATTTAGTGGGTTGTAAGAATTTTTTCCATGGTATTTTCAGATCATGTTTGGGTTTATAGTATTATTTTATGATGGTTTTATGAGCCTCGTTAAGTATAAATATTGAGGTCTTGGTATGGAGGAGATATGGTTATTTGCAAGTACTCTCAAGCTACTAGAATGCTATTAGAGTAAAAAAGTTTGTAAGAGTTGTATTGATGTGCTTGTTTCTTCTTAATCAATACAAGTTCAACTTTGGTGGTGGAGTTTCTTCTCAAAAGAAATCTCCACATGTATCTAGTGTGATATGTGTTTTTTTATTTCTTATTGTTGTTTTGCATGCCTCTCTATTTTCTATTTCAATTAGTGGTTAATCACATGTACTTTTAATTAGGCTAATCAAATTTGTACACTTCATACTTTTACTATCATTGTTATTGTTCACCATTTTTTCAACCTTTGATATTAGAATTAATGATTTTGATTAGAAAATGATGTATTTTCAAGTATAGTGACAATTCTTTTAGTGGGTTTTGTAGATTTGATGTGGTGGAAGTCATGATTAGGATATTTTGTTTAGAAACTAAGAAGGTTGATGATTCTTGGTGTGAGTTGTAGAAGTTGAAATTAGAGGATCTCTTAGAAGAAAAAAATTAATGGAAAGCTATTGTAAAGGAAGGAAATTCTATGGGTATGTTAGATGAAGACTTTACAAATTTGTATAAAAAGACACAAGGATCCATTTGATTCTATCTTACAAATTTTGTCCACTCAAATGCCTTAGAAGAGGCTACTATATATAGTTTATGGAAGATGATATGTGATATCTATCAAATTAAGATACTTGTTAATGATATACATTTAAACGAAACACTTTACTCTTAAAAGATTAAAAAGGGGGATTTTATTATTGAGTATTTGAGTGATTTTAATTTTATTTTGAGTTAAGTAGGTTATATTTTTATTAAGCTAGATGAGAAGGATAATTGTATTTTATTAGTTTATCCTTTGCTAGAATATTGGGATAATCTAATCATTAATTTGAGTAGAGAAATAACATATCCAAAATTGGATTCCCTTGTTACTACTTTTCTTGATGAAGATATGAGGACAAAATCTATGGATGACAACTGAAAAAGATGCATTACATGTTTACGGAAGGTCCATAGGACGCTTGAGCTGGCATTAGCGAGTCGACCTTGTCCACATGAGAGGTGAGGCTCGAGTAACCCCATATTGTTATACTCATATATGCATTATTTATTTTGTATCTACACGTGTTCTACCATGATGCCATAGATATGATGCCACAACACACTAATGTTCCAACATAGTGTTGGTGATGATGTTGTGTTGCTGATGGTAGTGAGCTGGGCTCGAGGACACGATGCCACATGCATAGACGCGTGAAGGTGCACTATGAGATTGTGTTATGATAGCCTACTTGTGTGATGAGCGTAATGGGGCCTCGTACACTTGTAGAGGGACACTCATGTTTTATCTTGATAGTGTTTGGGTCGGTTGGCATATGGGTATGTCCTAGCCATGTATACCTTTGGCTATGAAAAGTACTTGTGTGTGCCCTTTCCACGAGGTATCGCTATGTGGGGTGTGTTCTACGTGTGCCTACTTCCATGGAGCCACAGACACATTGCCATGTGGCATACGACCAGTATGATCCTTCTCTGGTTGGTGTATGACCATGCCACGCTGAGATGTGATGCAAGATGTGGCCGAGGTGCACATTCCATGCGGATAGCCAAGTAGTGCGTGAGCCACTTAACAAGTCCATGTCGCATGACGATGCGATGCAGGGTGTAGCCAAGGAGTACACCTCATGCCATGTGGTTGGTGTGCTCACTCCACCACACATGAGGGGCTATTGCGATATTCAGACATTGTTTCCTCCTTCCTCATTGGGTGGCTAGTTTAGTCACATAGTTATGTATTGTGCCATTTCAAAGATTGTGAATCTTCTTTTGGTTATTGATGACTTTTATTTTGATTTTGAGGACCGGAAAATAATTGATTTATATCATTTGTGATGGTTTAGCCACACCTTGTGATCTTATTTTCACATAGCCCTCATGGTTACATATGATTTAGTGTTGGAATTGTGTGCATTTCTTGCTTTATTGCTGAAATTGAATCTTTATTTGATATTTATTTATGATCTTTGGTGGCTAAACTAGTTTTCTATTTGTTTTTTTCAAATGTTGGTCTTGTGTTGTAATATGATTCCTCATTTAGAATGGGAGAGCTGGACTCAATTGAGTGTATACAAGGAAGTAAATGCAGGGAACTTTGAGGATGGGGGTATGTGAGGCTGTTACATAGCTAGGACCCACTACCCACCTATGTGTGATGACTATCTCTTGGAGGCTAACCACCTTATACAACAAGAGAGGTCATTGTGGCCTTGTTTGGATGGCCTCATCATGTGTGTGTATGGACTAACACCATCAAACCACTAAGTGTGAGGTATGGATTACGTGAGATGAATATTGGCTCTTGGCTCATGGATTAGTATGTTGCCTCCCGGTGTCCAGATGGACCCTTGTGTAGCCTTGTGATGTGATTCCTAGTGATGTAAGCATGTATGTATTTATAAATGCATGTTTTATCTTGGATATGGTTACATAAGAAAAGTTCAAAAGTTGGCTTATTATGTTATAGAAAGTGTAGATTGCTATATTTTGTTGAAATGATGCCAAATATGTTCTCATGTGTGAGATTGGAAGTGTGTTGAAAACAAATATTGTTGCAAATTATGTTGTTTTGGAAAGAATTGAGTGCTTATGCATCTTATTTACCCTATTCTTAGTGGAATTAATGTTTATCTTAACCTATCCTTGGATGAATGTGGATGTTAACATAAATTTTTATTTTGAGAATTGTGACACATGTGATGTTACCAAGATTAACCATGCTATTTTGTTTCATGTTGAGACCTTATGAGTAAGGCATATGTCAATATATTGATAATTATTCTTAGAAAGGTGAATATTATATGGATGTCATGTCTATTTTGTTTAGTGATGAATGATGTATATTATATTTCGCATCTTTGCGATGAAGTACAACTTTTTTAAATGTTGATTAATAGATTTTGAGTATTAATGTGTGTCATGGCTGCATATTGATATTATGTGACTTCCAGGAGTAAGTCAAATCTTAGGGAGGGAGGACGTAACACCTCTCTAACCCCAACCTGGGTAAGATAGAATTTTGATTTTGATTTGGTATTCTTGATGTTAAATGTTATTATAATGAGATTAGATATTGTTGATTAAGTGAAAGGTTATCATGATTAGCTATGTTGATGCAATTAATTGATATATGGTAGTTAAAAATAGTCAGGATGTAGTATGTGCTTCAGATATGTATATATTTATATACACAGGTACACCGTTGTGTGTGCATATTATAGGTACCAAGTATCAACTCCACCTGGCTCCATAAGTCTGAGTGTACCTTCCTTGATGGTGCTTAATAGGAGATAGCACATTGGCCAACCCTTGACCTAAACCCTTATTGTCGTACCCAGTTGGGTATGATTTGTCTTTGATTAATTAGTGCAAACCCCAAGGGTATGTGTAGGATCATGATGGGCCAAAAAGTGGCAATATTATGGGTATTTGTAGGGTATGTGGCTGACGACTTTTTTTTTACCCAAAACTGATGAAATGAAAACGGTTTTTAGAGGAGATTCTCAGCTTTCCACCAATATAAATTATGCTTTACTTTGAATTTAATAAATAATTGCTATTTTATTTTCTATTAGAATTACCACTAAAAGTCCTAATCGATAGGCTGATTGAAAAACATCTATAACTTCTCTAAACGTATCACATTTTTGAATCTAAACATGTGTCATCACATTCTATGCTTCCACATACTAGGAGGATGAAAAAAAGAAAAATTAAATTTCATGAAGTTTTACCAAGTTAAGGTGGTTAGACATACTCTAGCTTTTTTAAGTTTTAATAAAAAAGATCATCATTAATTATTTACTTGGAAAAAAAATTACAAAAAAAATATGCATCACATCCGACATGAGTCATCTACTTATATATGTAAATCTTATAAAAATATTTATCATTTTATTATGGCTAGGGTGGTTAGACAAACACCTACTTCTTTATTTTTTCCAAATTTAAGTACTATTGTAATTGAAATTCTAAATTTTCACCAAATAGGATTTTATTTATTTTAAATAAACCTATTAGTTTAGAAACTACATTCAATTTTCTACAAATTCTATTTTTACATATTTTTGAAATAATATAGATAACTTATTCAAATTTTTACGTCAAGTTGCCTAACACTAATTTTTTTGAATTTTTTGCCACTTAAGGGCCTGTTTTTTCCATGATGATCATGCACATGCCCCTAAATACCATGATTGGTCACATTCTAGAAAACCTTGATCCCCTATGTGGTCGGTCGTGAAGAGTGTCTAAACTTTTGAGTTAAATTGCATTTTTCCATAAATTTTGATATAGAAAATGCATTTTATGATTAAATGGGGGAATTTAATATTTACAAGGGTTAATTGGCTTATGTGTATTCTATTTGACTGTAAATGCATAATTTGTGTGATTAGGTTCATTTAGGAAATTATAAGCATCATTTTATTATTTAATTTTAAATTATGCTTATAAAGACCTGAATTGTGATTTTAATGTTGAATGTTGATTTATGCTATAAATTGAATGTTTAAATTATATATTGGGAAAATGAAGTAAATGATATAAAATAGTATATATTAAAAGATAATTCTTAATATGGCTTTTCAAAAAGTGAAATGGGAAAAAGAGTTTTAAAAAGGAAAAAGAGAATTCATTTTTGCAGTAGCATATTTTGGGAGAGAAAATGTGCGGGAAAAAACCTTCTTTTGCTGGAAAATTAATTTGTTCGTTATGGGAGCAATTGGGCATGAAATTGCATGGGATCAGTTGAATTTGGATAGGAATGGGGAAAGGAAGTGATGGTTGTGATCTCATGTGGTCTCATTTATTGTGTGAAAACATCTTCTCACTTGAATTTCTTGCTTGGGAATGGAGGTATTTTATCATTTATTCATATTTACTTGATTTTAAAAGGTTTGAATGATTATAAATGTATTGGTACTATGCTAGAATCCTTCTATGGATTTTATTTGGATCAAATTGATAGTGTAGAATTTATTTTGTGATTTTTTTGAAAAAAATTCCAAATATAGGGTTACTATGCCAAATTTTTAATTGGAGGCACAAATTGTTATTTTTATGTTTAAAGTGTGTTGTTGGGCACATTTATATCAAAAGGGTATTCTTACATTTTTTATTTTTGAAATTTGAAATTTTAAGCTTTTTCAAGCTTCATCAATGGTGAAACCTAGTTATTTGTGAAAATTGGGTCTGGTTTAAAACAAATGGGTTTTTTTATGTTAAAAGTGTGTTTTTGGGCATATTTAGATCAAAAGGGTATTCTTACATTTTTTATTTTTGAACTTTGAAATTTTAAGTTTTTTCAAGCTTCATCAATGGTGGAACCTGGTTATGTGTGAAAATTTAGACTTTGTTTAAAAGTGGAATTTTGAGAATATTATTGCATGGGTATGTACAGGATCATGATGGGCCAAAATTTGGTAATATGATGGGTATGTGGCTGTTGACTATTTTTTTACCCAAAATTAATGAAACGAAAAGGGTTTTTAAAGGATATTCTTAACTTTTCACCAATATAAATTATGCTTTACTTTGAATTTAATAAGTAATTATTATTCATTTTCTATTCAAATTATGACTAAAAGTCCCGATTGATAGGCTGATTAAAAAAATCTATAGAAGCTTCAAACAATATCACATTTTTTTGAATCTAAAATATGTGTTACATTATATGTTTCTGCCACACTATAGAATTGGGGTAAAAAGAAAATTTGAATTTCCATGAAGTTTTGGTCGTAAGCTTAAGGTGGTTTTATTGACGAAGCTTACATATTTTTTAAAAAATTTGTAGTAAAAAATTCATAATTAATTATTTATTTGGAAAAAAATTACAAAAAATATACATCGTGACGCAAGTAATATGAGTCCTCTACTTATATCTAAAAATCTTATAAAAAATATTATCATTTTTTATTGTGGTTAGGGTGATCGATAGACATCGTGACGAGTTTTTCCCTAAATTTAAGTACTACTGCATTGAAATTTCAAATTTTCACCAAATAGATTTTTTCTTTTTTAAACATACCTAATAGTTTAGAAACTAGATTCAATTCGCTACAAATTCTATTCTTACATATTTTTGAAATAATATAGATAACTTATTCAAATATTTACGTCAAGTTGCCTAACACTGATTTTTCTAAATTGTTTGCCACTTAAGGGCCTATTTTTTTCATGATGATCCCAAGACATACCCACATATTATAATAGAGAATGATATAAAATGCATGTGAATTCTTTGAATGGGATAATTTCGGATCAGTTTGCTTGTTTAAATTTTTGATTTGCTATTTTAGTGTAAAATGTGAATAGTGTCGCAAGAGGTGTGAATGCCTTGTGTTTTTGAATGTGAATTCCATTGTGAGTTGCACTATTAATTTTTCTATATTTCTTTATATGTATGGAATGAGATGAACCCTAGGACTAGGTACTAGAGTGAGTCGTGGAAGTCATTCATAGATTATTAGATACCCATGCATGCCTTTAGTGCTTTTATAGGATAAGGATGTTTGGGAAAACATGCCCGCCTATGGAGCAAGGGACTTGTGTAGTTGTGCATTCTTGTGGTATGAAAGGATGCCAAGTTTCAATGATGCCACTCATTTGGGCACACGTTATGACTCTCTATATGCTTGCACTCTAGCATCTAGATCTTATTTTGAGTAGCACCTAAAATATGCATGTTCCTTCCTCTTTTGGTGTTGGGTTTGAATATTATGTTCATGTCTTGTGGAATGAATTGTATTTCATTTAATTCCTCTTATGATTGATTGACATATTAATTGTAATGGCTTGTATTTCATTGATTCCTCTTATGAGTGACGTGTGTGGCATCTGATTTCCATGTGTGAGTAGCTTGTATGCCATGTATTCCATATGCTAGAATGTTCTCTTAATTTGTATTGATGCATTAAATGCCTCATGTAGTTTCATGAATCGGGTATGTGTAGGATCATCATGGAAAAAATAGGCCCTTCGCTGGCAAAAAATCGAAGTTATGCAACTTGACATAAAAATTTGAATAAGCATTCTTATATTATTTCAAAAAATATGTAAGAATAGAATCTAGCAAATTGAATGTAGTTTCTAAACTACTAGGTTTATTTCTTAAAACATAAAAATCTATTTCCAGGAAAATTTGAAATTCTTAATGCAAGAGTACTTTAAATTTTAGGGAAAAATAAGTAGGTGTCCGTCTCCACCACCCTAACCACGCGAAATGATAATATTTTATAAGATTTTATATATAAGTAGATAACTCATGTCTAGATGTGATGCATATAGTATGCTAAGCATAGAATGTGATGCATGTTTCAATTCAAAAAATGTGATACACTCAAGTTGGAAATTTATAGATGTTTTTCAATCAACCTATCAATTAGACTTTAGTTGTAATTCAAATAGAAAAATAAATAATAGTTGGCTTATTAAATTCAATGTAAAACATAATTTTATATTGGTGGAAAGATGAGAATCTCCTTTAAAACCCTTTCGCTTCATCACCTTTTGGGTAAAAATTTGTCGCCCACATACCCATCATATCACCACTTTTGGGCCCATCATGATTCTACACATACCCAATCCTACTCTTCCCCCTTGTGTGAATTGAGTTGCTTTGACATATATGTTAGCTTTTCCCCAATTGGGATGCCTAGCCTTATCTTGAATGAATTGTATTCATTGTGATTAGCATGTGTGTAGGCCTATACCTTTCTCCTTGAATCCTATTTGAGTGTCTAGGCTGTATGACTATCTCTATGAGCATGGTGGGGTGGACTTGCAGGTTCCACATGGTTGGGTGGCATTGCAAGCAACTGATAGGAACTAGAGATCTTGGCATGGTGGATCTACTTCAAGTTTGTGCTCCCCCTTCTTTTGTGCTCTCATGTCCCCTTCTCTTCACGCTTTCTTATTAGTGTAAATGTTATAAATGCATAATTCAAGGAGCTTGAGTCCTAATCTTGTAATTGTAATATTGTTATTGGACCTTCCTCGTGAAGGATGTTGTAATCAAATAATAATAAGAGTAGTGGTACGCTTTGATTAGACTAGATTTGGTGACTCGGTGTGGGTTTCAAGCACCTGTTTATTGTTTTCTTTTCATTTCTAATTGTTGCAAGATGGATGCATGATTATAAGAATCTTTTTTGGATTTTAAAATGAATTTAGAATCTTATGTTACTCATCTCTTGTGTTGTCAGCATTTATGCATGTCTAGGAAGGTTTTACAAAGGCTTGTAAAGTCTTGTTTGGGTGGAGACTCTAGGTAGACCTCCCCTAGTGTGTTAGTGTTGTCTTGTAGCATTGATTCTCATTGCACAACCATTAATCTTTCGCTTGTGCATCTTAGAGATACGATCATAGATCATTAGCTAGAAGTTGATCTAGTGATCCTCTTCATGTGTAGTCGCTTGACCTTGTGTTGGTCAGCGTGGATGGATGTGGGTTGGATTTTGATGATTCCCTCGTCCTGTCCTCTTGTAGTCTAGTGAGAGAGTGCTACTATGGATTTTAGTCACTCGTCATTGAGATGTCAATCTCTTTCATGTTGTTTCCCTGTGGTGAGTTGTTCCACATTGGTAATTCTTTTGTTATTATCACCTTGCTTGTGCAATGGTGTGGCCTTGTGTAGTTGTTCTGCAGTGTCATTGTGTTCTTATGAAACTTGTTTGTGCACTTGGTGTGCAGTTGCGACAGGTTGTCACTTTTTTAGCATTGTTAGTTGTTTAAAAAAATGTTGTTTGGTCAGGTTTTGGCTTGATCCTAACTAATGGTCAGTTACAAAAAAAATGATGAAGACATAACAAAAGAATGAATAACATAATAATATGATATAACACAAATAAATGGATCAAAAAAGGTTAAAGGCTAAATGTCTCAAACAATGAATAAATAACTCTAAGAGAATTATAAAGATGAATTATATAGCAAAATGATTGGGGAATAATTATTAAAAGAAATAAAGAAGATATAAAGGAAAATATACTAAAACTTAAAACAATAATAATTTAACCAAACAAAAAAAAAGAAAGATGAGATTATATATTAAATTTAAATTGGAAAATTAAATAAATGATTCAATTAAAATCAAAACATAGATGGATAAAATACAATAGATTATAATATATATAACCGATAATATATATTAATATAAAAAGAAAAAATCATAATAATTTATAATATATACATATTAATATATATAAATATAGATTTCAAAGGAGAACCTACAAATAAAATAACCTATCATATATATTAATATAAATATATAAAATAAAAATTAATATATTACCTACACAATGTAGATTAACTTATTTACCTACAAAATATTACCTTGAATAACATAAGATATAAATAGAAATAATATATATAAATTATACATTAATATAGGTTATATATATATAAATTAATATTATCTATATTAAAATAGGTTGTATATTATATAAAATAAAGACCTAAAATAATATAGGTTATCTTATATACCTATATATTATAGGTTATAATTTTTTGGAGAACCTATATATATAAATTAATATAAAAATGTACATGATGAAAAAAAATTATTAATAAAAAGGAGAGCATATAATAATTAAATTATACCATAAAATATTAAAAACATAGATAACAAAGATATTAGTCTAATGGAAAGAATAATACAATTTTTTTATTTTATTACTTTTAATAGTGTGAATCCAAATCTGTATAAAATAGTTAATTGATTTTTGTAAGATTTCTTTAATAAAAAATTAACAATTACATTCTTCAAAAAGTCAAAATAATAAGTAACCTTATTTATTTAAGAAAAAAATCCCCAAACAAATAACTTTTATTTATTTTAGAAATATTTAATGAAATGACTTTATAAAGAAAAAAATGAAAAATCTTTCTTTAAAAAAATGTTTACCTTGCTTTCCCTACAAATGGGTCAATAACACATAACATTTTAACCAATCATGTCCACAAGAAATATTTTTTATAATTTGTAAAGTTAAATATTTTACAAATTGACTTTACAAAATTGAATTTTATTTTAATTTTTTTAAAATATTGTTTTTGATTGGTTGAAAACTAAATTATTAATAACTAGTTAACTAAAAAAAAGCCAAACTCATTACAATAGTACTATGCCAATGGCATGTACTAATAATGAACATCTTTATGGATTTGGAAATGTGATATCATTAATTTCATAATTTTGAAATATTATAGTTGGAGGTAGAGATTTTTTATTTGGAATAGTTAAACATTCTAAGATGTCTTCCATATGACAACTCTTCTCTAATTTCTTCAAATCTCTTCTAATTTTTGAATTCTTTTCTAAAAAATAGGTTAGGAGTTGCATGAGGCTTCCCAAATTTTCATTGAATTCATAATCAATATTATCCTTTTGAATAAATTCCTTTATTACTACATCTCTAAGAGCTTCATTACACAAAATATTTGATAGGCTCTTGAATCATCTTGTTATCAATCAAGTATGCACCCTTGTTGAGTTATCAACTCAGCTACCTATTAACACATGGGATGACTTCTCAAAGTGTGGGCTTTAAAATATTGAAGCCAACCTCCAAAGAGGGTTGGTTCCCTTGGTACTAACCTAATTTAACCTATGCTATTGTTGTTTCTTGAGAAAAGGGATAGAATGATGAAGAAAATGAAATCTTAAAACTAATGGGTGATGCACTAGATTAATATTAAGACCTATGTTGTTGTTTCACACACAATGCATAGTTCAACAATTAGACTATTTTCTTAGCACAACTTTGGGTTTTAACATATCTATGAATCAATCTTTTATAGGGAGGTTTGGTATATTCGTGATTTTAGAAGGAAATTATACATTTTCACAACTAACACCCTGTTAAACCAACAACATAACCTATGACCTGCACAATATATGTATTATCTTTGTTTGAAAGTATTGAAAATGAGACATAACACATAAGGATTCCATGTATAAAATCACAAAGGTCACATCAATCACTCAGCTTATTCATAACAAACAATTCTTTGAAGGAAAAAACTTATCTTTTATTGATGAAAAAGGTGTATACAACAAAATAAGCCTAAAATTCTTTTGAATTTCTTGGAAATGATGATGTTACAATGATTTTCTATAATGGAGTGACTATTTTTGAGTTAAAAAAAATAGTATCCCTTTGAAAAGACCCTATAAAACTACAATCATTGTGTTAAATTTGTAAAACATTATTCCAAAAGTGTCTAAGGGTCTTATATTGACTTGACCCACTATCCTAACATCTAGCAACATGTTTTTGAAGAAAATGAAATGTGTTAAATAAATTAGACTCTTTAGATCCTCGATTGAGTTGTTTCCTTCAGCTCCTTGATAGCTACTCCATAATAATTATTGTTGAAAACTCCTTGATGCTTTTAACCTCTTCCATCTCATAACTCCTTATTTTTTTTGACCTCTTCCATCTCATGTCACTCATAGATGCTTGGGATGAGGATGAATGATCAAAATTTCATATATATATATATATATATATATATATATATCTACAACTCTAATATATTCTCTTAAACTACCCTTAGATATCTCTCAAACAACTCACTATTTGCTTAGAAAGAAATTAAGACTGCTCATTCAACTCCCAACTATTGCAACTTCCCTCAAAATTATTTATAAGACATGTGAAAAAAGGTTTGTGTTGGTGTAAATAGGTGTTTTACCTCTCTAAGTCCCATTTACATGTTACGTCCAGTTAGGTCCTAGGAGGGAATCTTTATAGTTAGCATTAATTAGGAGGGAATATTTCTAGTTAAACATTAATTATTACTTATCTTTTGGAATTCAATGCTTATGTCCTAGGTCTTTGTAGGATCATGGGGGCCAAGCAGTGGTAATGCAACAAAAAAGTGTGACATGAGGAAGTGAAAAGCGTGGAAATCACATTTGACTTTTTGGTTGGGTTAGTAAAAAATACACTTTGCTAAGGTAAAGATCAAAGCAAAATGAATATCCATTAATAACGGATATTCATTATTAGAAACTCATAATTCCTCATACCAAGTACATGTATATAATAATATAATACAATGTATTACTATATTATTATATATTATTATACATATTACATAATATTATATTATATAATGAAATTGAGAATAAAGTGAAAAAAATGGGCACACACAAGGATTTTCAGTAGAATGGTGTAGCGTTGTGGGTAGAGGATGTCGAGAGGGAATGGCCATCATTGCAGGGTAGGTTTGTGGAGAAAACATCCTACCAAGAATGCAGTAGAAAAAATCCAAGGTATGGAATGAGTTGATGGAGATGAGTAAATGAAGCGGCACCCCAAGATTGGTGAGTGGAGGGTGGTTTCCAGGATGCAAGCAAGAACACATCTAGAAGTAATATTCAAGGGCATGGTCCCCCATGGATATTCAGAAGGTAGATAAAAAGAGGAAAAATGATGATAGTTGGCCAAGAACGCCTAGGTTCAAAAATAGTGTGGATCTACAATATTGACAACGAAGGAAGAATCAACAAGGGGTAGGTTTAGGCCCTAAACAAAAGTGAAAGGAAAGTGACAAAGGTAGATATTGGGTAGAGGCTAACAATGGAAGGTTTCTAGGAGATCTAAGGGGAGTTGGCGATAATATGGTCTACTCTAGAAAGGAAGAAAAGAATTGGAGATTAGAGTCATATTCATATCATGGGGATAGTAGGAAGGAAAGAGTATTGGATCCAGATCCAAAGGGCTTGGAGTCAGATCTGGATCTCAAGAGGAAAATTTTGGGAAAAGAAGTACAATATTGGTGGTTCTCTCCATTTTGATTGAATCGGTGAGGTTTTTATTAGAAGATAATACAATATTTGTCAAATGGTGGGGGAATGATTGCACCAAAAAAAAAATTGTCCAGTGGTGTAATGAAAAATCGGGGAGAATGTGAGGATAAAATTTCTCCAAAATAGTTACTTCTTGATCATTTTCTCCTCTGCTTGCACCAAGCAAGATTTCATGGCATCGAAGGATATGACCATGGAGGGGAAAGGTTTTTTCTTCAAAACATGGGAAGGGGTCTTTAATCCGATGACCTACATACCAGATAGGATGGCAGTATGGGTTGAGTTCAAGAATCTCCCAACATAATTTTGGTGTAGGGATTCCCTAGAACACATAGGGATGGATCTTGGGCTAGATTTGGGGATAGAAAGAGGGGCACTAAAAGCTAGAAATGATGTCAAAATGTGAGTGTGTGTGGAAGTGGTCCCATGGAGTATCTTGTGGGAAGAAATTATTCTAACACACAATCGAGGTAGCCGGTGCTAGAAGGTGGAGGTGGGTCTTTCTCAATGTCAGATGAAAATTTGGAAGAATTGGAAGTGGGGTGGTTCTAGGACAAGTAGAAAATAGATCAGAAGGGAAAAAGGGTGTTAATAGAGGAGGAAGGTACTTCGAGTGGAGGCGATCATGTAGAAATAGTCCACCTAAATGAATAATCGAAAGGGGATAGGTGTGAGAAGTCATAGGGGGGAGGGAGTGTCAAGTGGAATACAAGGAGATCGATTTGCAGATGGATTCATTGGCGATCATGGAATATAAGAAGGAACTAGAAGAGGTGGAACATTGGAAGGTGCTTAGTGCTCACCTAGATCTAAAATTAGATTTTTGTCAAGATTGGGATATGATCCTGGAAGTAGGAAATGGGTTGAGGAAGTTAGTAGGGGAGGAGGATCACATCTTCTCCAAAAGAGAGGGAGGAAGGATGGAGAAAGAGGATGCTAGTTGGTAGGATCCAGTCAGTAAAACATCATACAAATAGTCCTAGTAGAAGCAGCTGAATTGAATGAGGTAGTTATGGAGGAAGATTTTGCCCCTCAAACTAAGGAGTTCTAAGCAGAATGTGGAAGAAGACAATCTGGGGATAGCAGAAGAGGAGACATTAGAGGAACGGGAGATATATTTTTCAAATGGGAAGGCTAATTCCAAGAGGAAATTGGGTGTGCAAACAACATCCTATGGAAGGAGGACTCCAAACTATGGTAATAAGAAGAAATTCAGAAGGAAAACTAATGAAGAGAAAAGGACAAGAGCAGGGGAGGCTATTGGACAATAGAAGATAACAATGCACTTGAGATAACAGAAGGGTGTTACCCTTCCTGGGGGTCAATGAGGATCTTAAGTTGGAATGTTAGGGGTTTAAATTCCCCTAATAAGAAGCGTCTACTAAGGTGCCTTACTAAGAGTATAGTGGCAGACTTAGTATTAATTTAGGAAACAAAACTAAAGTGTAGAAGTTGAGAATTTTAGGACTAGGTACAAAAAATAGAAGATATCACATGTTGAATAAGTGGGTGCATCATGGCATATAATCATGATGTGGAGGCCCCAAATGGTTTATATGGAGGCAGCAGCTAGAAAACACTAGTTGGTGAGTAAAGTTAGGTGTTGGTCCTTGTGTTTGGCTTTCACAGTAATAAATGTATATGGCCCTTCAAGTATTATGTAGAAGAGGAGGGTTTGGAGGGATATTAAGAGCTTTGTAGGAGGGAATAGAGATCCCTTTAATATTCTAGGTGGTGACTTTAATGTGATTCTCTAGTCTAGAGACAAAAAGGGAGGGGTAGGCAACAAGTTGTAGTCACAAGAGGAATTTGTTAACCAAAATCATTTGATGGAGATCCAAATGGGGAATGGAAAATTTACCTGGGTGAACCATAGATTAGGCTTTAGTAATATATCAAAGAAGCTGGATAGGTTCATTTTTTGGGGGTGACTTTTTTTCCTATTTAGGTGGGAGGGCAGTATTTTACATTACTCGAGATCAGGCCACTTCCTGATTAAGTTGGAGATCAGTGGGGATAAGAAAATGTGTAATTTTCCATTCATTTTGAAAATATGTGGTTTAGGGACCCACTCTTCCTTCAATGGATGGAGGAGTGGTGGATTTCAACATAGCTAGATGGAAATAAGTTGTTCAAAATAGTGAGAAAATTAAAATTCCTAAAACAATGGAACAAGAATCAGTTCGGTAATATGTTCAAGACAAAAAGATGCCTGGAAGAGGAATTGGAGGTGGTGAATGTGAAGGTGACCACCGGGGGAATGGATGAGGAGCTATTCTTGAAGGAGCAAGAAATTCTCAAAGATTGGGAGGAGGTGTTAGTTAGAGAAGAATTATTTTGGTAGCAAAAGTCCTATGAATTGTCGATCAAGGAGGGAGAAAAAAATTGAGATTATTCAACAACTTGAAAAAGATAAGGAGGGAGGTGAACATGATTTCTAGTTTGAATAAGGAAATGGGCAGGTGGTGGATGGGACTGAGGATATTGTGGTTGAAGCAGTGAGGTTCTTCTAATAGCTCTTGAACAACAAAGAAGGCTCAAAATTAAGATCACAGTAGTCATTACTAGAGGTCATACCTGCATTGGTCATAGGTGACCAAAATTGATTATTGGATGCTCTATTCTCCACTGAGGAAATCAAGCTCAATGTTTTTTAGCTCCACCCTGATAAGGTGCCTAGTACTGATGGCTTCCCAACATGTTTTTTTCAAAAACTACTAGAGCTTCATTGGGAAAGATGTGGTGGAGGCATGGAGGAGTGGAGAGCTTCGAGGAGGTTACTAAGGGAAGTCAATAATATGTTCTTGGCCTTGGTACCGAACAAGGAGAAGCCAAAGTTATTGGATGAGTTCAAACCAATTGTGTTAGAAACTCTTTACAAAATCATGGAAAAAGTGATGGCCAATAGGTTGAAGATAGTTCTCCCAACCATAATATTGGAGGAACAGTCAGGCTTTTTTCTTGGGTGGTCAATCCTTGATGGGGTGATCATCACCCAAGAGGCCATTCACTCATTTCACACTAGCAGGAAACAAGGTATGTTGGTAAAATTATATATAAAGAAGGCTTACGACATGGTGGACTAGAGGTTTTTGTGTAAAGTATTGGAAAGATTTGGGTTTGATAGGGGGTTGGTTTTATGGATCTTCAACTGCATCTCAAGTCCATGATTCTCCATCCTAATAAATTGTGAGCCTGCAGGTTTTTTCAAGGCATCTTGTAGATTGAGGTAGGGAGATCCTTTGTCTCATTTCTTATACATTGTGATGGTGGAAGCCTTGGGTAGAACCATTTCGAGGGTAGCTTCAAGGAGTCAAATTGCTAGCATTCAAATCACAAGTGGGATTTCAATAGTTACTCACCAAAAATTTGTAGACGACACAATGCTTTTTGGTGAGTCAAGGAGAATCAAGGCCTTGGCCTTTAAAAGAATTCTTACTTGCTATATGGTAGCTTCAGGTTAGAAGGTAATTGATTTGAAGTCAAGATATTTTCTTCCTCAATATAGAACTCGGAATGGTGCAGGAGGTGCCGAAGGCACTAAACTTCCAAATTTGAATTTTTTTGTTGACTTACCTTGGGCTACCATTAAACAGAGGGGTGAGAAAATTATGGGATCCTTTGCGAGATCGGGTCAAGAATTGACTTGTAACCTAGGGTGGTAGATGGTTGTCAATAGTACATTAGATAATTAAACTAAAGGCAGTTATCTCTGCTCTTCCTATATACCTTATGTCATGTATGACATTACTTGCCTACAAGGTAGCTCAGTTGAATAGTATTATGAGGCATTTCTTCTAGTAGGGCACCTTATATTAGAAGTATCCTTTGATTGCTTGGGAAGTAATATGCAAATCAAAAGCTAGTGGGGGAGTTGGCCTCAAGAATTTTCTCAAGCAAAATAAAGCACTAGGGGAAAAATTGATATGAAACATGTATACACACAATGAGGCAAAGTGGGCTAAGATTTTACAGTACAAGTACATGAAAGACAACAATGCTAACAGCATCTTACTTGCTAAGAGTTTTTCGAATAACTCAAGAATCTAGAATTTGTTGCATGGTTTCCACCCTCTCATTCAACAATAGTTGTCCTGGGACGTGCATAATGGTCGGACAATGTAATTCTAGGTAGATTCGTGGTGTGGATATTTGAGGATTGCAAGAAGCTTGGAGTTAGTGTAGTCAAAGAACACCCTACAATGGGAGTGGGGGCACCATGTGCAGGAATATCTAGAAGAGAAATGGAATGATGGCATGTTGGTGTTTGTGTGGAAGGCCTTCAACACTAGCCTCATACCCTCGGAAGATGTTGCACTTTTGAGGAAAGAACTAGGAAAAATAATAATAGTAATTCGAGATGGGGCAGATAAGCTTGTTTGGGCTAGCTTAGTGTTTAGATAGTATAAGTACAAGGATGGATATCGGGTGCAATGCAAAAATTACATAGCTTCAATGCTACCTCTACACCTATGTTGGGATCAAGCTTACCTCCTAAAAGCTAGTACATATGGCTAGGAAGCTTTGTAGGATAGGTTACTAATGGTGTAAAATTTTATGAGGATGGGTTATTCAGGCCCTTCATGGTGTGTGATGTGCAGGAAGGCTGAAGAGGATGTCAATCATCTTTTGGTTGGGTACCCATTTGTACAAGCTTGCTTGAAATGGATTTGTGCTAGATTGGGCCAAAGTGGCACTCTACCAGATGACATGCTATGATTGTTCTCATCCTAGATGGTGCTTAAGAGTTCATTCTTTAGTGAGCTATGGGTTACCGACCCCTCAATAGTGGTGTGGGAAATTTGGAAGGAGCAGAACACGAGAGTATTCATGGATCATGTATGGGATTTTCCAGTCTTTGTTAACAGGCTGGAGGCAGAAATTGTGAAGGTAGTAAATTTTAGGGTGACCCAAAAAAATTAGAATCCTTGGAATTTTCTGAATTGGATGTGAAAATGTGGAAGGCCTAGTTTGGTTTGTCCCTTCCTATTCTTGGTGTGCACTAGATGGGTAAGAAGAAAGAGAAACGAAATAATGTGGAGTGGGTTCCTCCGAAGGAAGGGTGGTATAAGTTGAATTTTTATGTTGCTTCTCGAGGCAACCCAAGGGCCTTTGGAGAAGGATGTATCATGGATGCCAAAGTTAGAGTGGTGGCAGAGAGGACTCTTTCATTACTAGAAGGGACTAACACAATGGAAAAGCTCAGAGCACTCATAAGTTGACTACAACTATGTAGGGAACTAAAATTGAGGAATTTAGATATCAAAGGGGACTCAATGGTCATCATTCAGGTGTTGAGATCAAGAAATATGGTTGATTGGAGGTGTAATACCCCTCCTCTTACTGTTTGGATTTATTATTTTTCTATGCGTTCGTTTGCTACTTGTGACTATGATGGTACTGTTATTGTGTGATTTGGTTAGTTAGACTTTTGATGATGCTATTATTCCATTAGTAGACATGATTATTTCATATGATATTATGGTTGGGTATGTTAGTTGATTTTCAGAATTATGATATGATGCAGTGATTTAATTTAATATGTTATGAGATGATTGTTAGTTAGAAATGTTAATGTATTGGTTATATTATAATTGTTAGAATAGGTGTGATGAAGGACAATATAGCATTACTCATTTGCGAGTGCCCTGTTATGTTGTGATTCCTTCTCACAATGTAGTATTTTGATTTAATGATTTAATGTTATATATATATGCACATGTACACAACTTCGTTTGTATGCAGGATTTGCAGGTAAAAGTCTCGATTCCACCTGCTTTGGCAAGACAGGGCGAGCACCAATAGCCCAACGGTTAATGTTGAAACAGAGGTGACGATGAAGTCCTCCCGTTCCATGATGTCAGGTCATCTCATTTGTTTGGTATTGTTTACTTTGTGTTATTGTCGTCATTTGTGGTTTGGGTGTTGTATTTTGTCGTCTTTTGATTAATGTAGGTACTTTTATGTTGTGATGTATTCAATTTAAATAATGGAAATAATTAGTTGTTTTAATGTTAGACTTAAATTATATTCGAATATTTAAATGATTTAATTATTTATAAAATCATATATTTCAATTAAATAATAATTAAATATTAAATGTGTTTTAATTATTTTAATCAATTATTTGGTGGAGGATAATTATTAGAATAATTTACTTAAATTAAATAAGTAATGTGATGTGCAAGAAAAGTTGCAAAAATAGAAATTAAAGCAATAAAACAAATAAAAGAATAAAAGATTGTGTGAGCCAATAGGAATAGAGATCTGGGAAAAAGCTAGCTTTTAAAGAATTGATTTTCTTTTAATTATGATTTTTGGAGTTTTTGTGAGAGATGGACAAGATATTTTTATTGAATTAGGAAAAATTGTAGGTTCACACACACAGAGGATTATGACTATAGAGGTTGCACAAATACTGGCTATGTAATTCTGAATTTTAAAAAAAAAAATTTGGGAACCTTTTTGCCATATTTTGAGAAGAGTTTTGGGAATCTGTTACTGGTGTTGCTTTGGAGACATCTTCTGAACAAAGGAGCGGATTCGAGTTCGAGTATAGAATTTGGGTGGAGAAGATTTTGAAGCCGGAGGAGAAACTTGCATAGAGGCCATTGGATTCAAGCATACAACTTCAGTTTCTCAATAAGCACTGGACACCAGGTTCCACTCATATTCTTTCCTATACTTTCTCTTCATCTTTCTGTATCAGAAAAATAGAATTAATTATAAATGATTTGTGTGAGAAAGTGAAACTCTTGATTAAATAAATGATTATTAGAATAAAGTAAACTGTCTTTTGGCAATGTTCTATATCTGTATTTTATTTTATTTTTTAATCTGGTTATGGAAAAACGTGGCTTTGTAATAATATATTATTTTTAAAATGTATTTATATATTTCTTCATGTTACTATAAAATACTGTTGTATATACATATATCTTCCTTCTATTGAACAAAGTTACGAGTATATGCTCATATATATATATAGATATACTTTCCTTTTAATATAGATATTACTTCTGTATTTTTAGTCTTATTCTGTCTGGTGAGAGTAAATATATATATGCCCTTTTTTTTTATACATATATAGTTGCACACAAAAATTTCTTATATTTTATTTATATATTTATTTCTAGGTTCATTTCATTGTAAGTTTATTTGAAAATATATTTATGCAGTCGAATTTGGTCATGGCCGTAATGGTTGTCGGGTCTCGTACCTGCTAAAGGACGAATTTTTATAAAAAAATAAATTAAAGATAAAATAAAATTTATAAGCGAAATTTATAAACAAAGAAAAAAAAATAAGAAACTGAAATTTTTAAATTGATAAAAATTTATTTGTTTGGATTTATTGGGGAAGGGATGGTCGGCCTGAGCCGTACCATCCCCAGCCCCTTGGCTGTCTGCACACGGCAGCCCCAGGACTGTCGTAGCAGTCCAAAGCGACTGCTGCGTCCGAGAGTCCTTGGGACTTGCGCAGCAGACCTCAAGGCCGCCGGCTTTGTTTTTAAAATTAAAATTTATAATTTTATTTAGTTTTATTTATAATTTTGTTTTTGTTTATATATATATATATATTATTTTATTAAATATTAAATATTAAAATTTATTTTATTTAAAATGAAAAAAAAATCAATTATTTTATTTAATATTGTTTTAGTTTTAAAGTGTAAATTTTGTGTTATATTTATATAAGTTAATTATTGTTATTATATATGAATATGGGGTAATATTTTATCGGTTGAACAGATAATTTAACTGGAATTTGCTTTGATTTTTTGTTATGGAATTATATTGACAACACTGCATTTCGTTTATTTGGTGAATGGAAATTGATAGTCTTTTGTGGGTGATTTGAATGTTGGTCTTGTGGTACTTATATAATAGTTGAGGTGCTTATTCATGAGTTCGTTTGTGATTGTTATCATGATTTTCAAGTATGATTTGTTGGTAAAAAGGGAAATGTAAATAAATGAAGATAGACAATCTCCTGAAACTTGTTTCCCTTATACTCTTTTTACCATTGATTTGTAAGTCCTTAGTATAGATAGGTACTTAGAACTCTTGTGAGTACGAATGAATTGGTTGTTCGAGTGGTTTGGCTTTCGAATTGTGAATGTGGGTTGTTAATGGCTACATATTGTCATGTCTACTGAATTTGCTGAAGGTAATTTGTGTGCCAACTGTAAGGGTATCTTGAGAGGAGAAAATTGAGGTCTCCCTTAGATGCCCAGACGGTTGTTTCTAGATTTGGATTGGATTTGGAAACTTAATTTGATCTTGATTAACTGTGGTTGACTCGATGTTTTGTTGTGTTGATTGTTTGGGTTGATTTTTAAGTTGAGTGAGAATCGGTTGACTACTTTTGTTGCTTCGTTGTTTCCCTTGTTTGTGGATTATCATCCTTTTGGCTTCCAGAGGCTAGAGATTATTGTCAATAGATGTTCTCTCTTTATGTACCCTATATGTGGCAAGTGTTTTGATATCATGTTTTTTTTAAAAGGGTTGTACATGAGTTGTTGAGACTTTCATTATGTGGTTATAGCGAGATGGTTAATGCCTCGCGTGATTTGGTCTTGAGATTATTTGTTTTATCTGTTATGGTACAACCCTTTCCTAGTTTTGATTATGTTAGGGGTCATAGGGAGAGTGGCTCTTCGTGGGCGCTGGCGACTCGGGTAAGAGGAAGTGCCAGGGGAACCCACATAAGAGTAGTTAAACAAGTGATAACCTAAAAATAGAATTTAGGGGGATGGGTAGTAAAACATTAACAAGATAATGATGAAGCCTCATCCACCTGTTAGTGCTAGCACAGACTAAAGGGGACCAAGAAGGCTGTGGTTGGCAAGGTCGTTGCCTTGACATCACGAAAGGTTAACGACTCCGCATGAGTAACCCTATGGAGCGGCGCCTTGAGATAGGCTGTCAGGAGAACCATAGATGGAAGCAGCACCTTAACTTGGTTGTCTGGAGAATCCATGTAGAGATGGAGGCGGCACCTTGTGATAGGTTGTCTAGAGAATCCATGTGAAACCATGCGATGACACTCTCCACTAGACATCCTTGTTCTTGTTTCTTGTCGCCTCTGGATATGGTTATATTTATGTTATTTTTGAGGGTTAGGGAATCCATAGATGGGTGCTGGCGCCTCAGTAGAAGGAAGTGCCAGGGGATCCCATGAAAGCTATGTGATGGCCCTCTCCACTTGACACCCTTGTGCTTTGCTTGTAGTTGCTTCTGGAGATTGTAATTTTTATGTTGTTCTGATTTTAGGGCTAGGGAATCCATAGGTGGGTGCCGGTGCCTCAGTTGGAGGAAGAGCCAGGGGATCCCATGAGAGCTATGCGATGACCCTCCCTACTTGACACCCATCTGACTTGTTCCTTGTTGCCTATGGAATGGTGTGTTGAATGGTTGTTTTAGTGTTATTATGGAATCGTGTTTCTTTCATTGGTTCTGATTTATTTGGAAATGTATTTTGGGTGTTGGTTCGGCTCTTCTAGATATTGTATCTTGTGATTTCTTTGGTTCTTGTGAATTTGTCTCATGATTGCTAATTGGTGATGCTTCATGTTATTGTGATGAGTTTCTTAGTTTTAACTCGTATGTTATTTGTGAACGTTGATGGTTGTTCATTGTATACCTTGAGTTGTACTTGTTTAGTATCATGTTGTTATTGAGTCGGGCTGACATTCATGGTTGGATTCACTTCCTCGTCACCTCTGAGCATGGGGGGTGAGTTACTTGTAATTCACATGGTTGGGTGGAACATGCTCCGCACCCGTTGGGTTCCCCATTAGTGTCTTGTCTTCTCAGCAATCCATAGTGGAGTTGTACCAGTAATCATTTGTACTTCATATTTCATTGTACTTGTATCAATCCCCTTGTTGGGAAATCCAATGTAATTCTTTTATCAAAGAAAATTGTAATGTAATATTATAACGATGATGTAATAGTTAGGCTCATTCGTAACTCTTTTAAGAGATTTATCATGGATGTATTATGTGATGTTTATTGTTATCGCATCATGGTTATTGGATGTATCATTGTTTATGGTTATCATAAATCAAATGGTTATGTTATATTCTTTATCTTTATTATGTTTAGTGTTGCGAAGTAACCTCGCGTGCCCCAGAGAACCAAGTGTTTTAATGCTACGTGTTATGCTATGTGGTTATGGTTTAATGATATTGTATGTTTAATTCTATTGCTAAAAAAAAATTATTTGCAATGTGTGTGTTCTCTGGGGTTTGCACGTCGGGAATTACAACTTGGTATCAGAGCAGAGGTTCATACACTGGGCACTATGTGTGCTCACTATGTAACCTTGCGTTTAGCCCCTAGAGTCTCGAATTTAATGTTTTTGTTGTGTTGTTGTGAACCTAGGTTTCTTTCGTTAGCCGGTCTCAGGGCAATGGTGCAGGAAACTGATGGGAAAGGATAGGACCCTCGGTGTAGTGCGCAATGCACCGATATCCTTCCTATCAAGGATGCACTATGAACCCTTGTGTCATTGTGTGGTGTGATTTCCTGTGATGCGAGTTATGAGTGTGGTTTGTGGCATGTTCTTTGTGTGGTTGTTGTGTGCTTATTCTTATCTATTTAATGGCTTCCTGGAGTAAGCCATATCCTTGGGGGGGAAGGATGTAATACCCCCATATTATTAATACTTATTAATATTATTTTTTACTCTTATGTGTGAGCTTGATTCTAGTTTCTAATGGTAATTAGTACACCGTCTTGGTGTGGGAGGATGCCTCCTGTATTAGGGAACCTTATTTCCTCTTCTTTACCGGCTTCCAGGAGTAAGCCGATTTTATGAGGGGGAGGATGTAATACACCTCCTCTTACTGTTTGGATTTATTATTTTTCTATGCGTTCGTTTGCTACTTGTGACTATGATGGTACTGTTATTGTGTGATTTGGTTAGTTAGACTTTTGATGATGCTATTATTCCATTAGTAGACATGATTATTTCATATGATATTATGGTTGGGTATGTTAGTGGATTTTCAGAATTATGATATGATGCAGTGATTTAATTTAATATGTTATGAGATGATTGTTAGTTAGAAATGTTAATGTATTGGTTATATTATAATTGTTAGAATAGGTGTGATGAAGGACAATATAGCATCACTCGTTCGCGAGTGCCCTGTTATGTTGCGATTCCTTCTCACAATGCAGTATTTTGATTTAATGCTTTGATGTTATGTATATATGCACATGTACACAACTTCGTTTGTATGCAGGATTGCAGGTACAAGTCTCGATTCCACCTACTTCGGCAGGACAGGGCGAGCACCAAATAACCCAACGGTTAAATGTAGAAACTGAGGAGGCGATGAAGTCCTTCCGTCCCATGATGTCAGATCGTCTCGTTTGATTGGTTTTGTCCATTTTTGTAATTGTCATCATTTGTGGATTGTGTGTTGTATTCTGTCGTCTTTTGATTAATGTTGGTACTTTTTATGTTGTGGTGTATTCGATTTAAATAATGGAAATAATTAGTTGTTTTAATGTTAGATTTAAATTATATTCGAATATTTAAATGATTTAATTATTTTTGAAAATCATATATTACAATTAAATGGTAATTATATATTAAATGTGTTTTAATTATTTTAATCAATTATCTGTTGGAGGATAATTATTAGAATAAATTATTTAAATTAAATA